>QAXK01006431.1:0-18763 GCA_004335735.1 Chlorella sp. KRBP
CTGCCTGCTGCTGCTGCTTGAGCCGCCGTTGCCGCTCTGCTGTCTTGAGGACCTCTGCTGCGACTGGCGTCCCAGGCAGCACCCCAGCAGGAGGTGGACTCCCCCTGGCACCCTCACCAGCAGCAGCAGCACGGCCCACCCCTGCTGCTACTGCAGGTTCAGGCGCATGCTCATCTGCCTGCTGCTCTGCCGCTGCAGCTGCTGGCTGTGCTGGCGCCTTGGCCTGCTGCTGCTTGGCCAGCTCTGCCTGCTTGATGTCATACAGGATCTCCTTGGCCAGCTGCAGGGGACGAGCAGCACAAGGAAACACAGCTTACTCCTGAGTGAAGGACACAACTGAAGCGGCACAGAGCCCATGGCCAAAACTGGTTGTTCAGCAAGCTTATGCCACAGCGTAGCCACTTCGTGCTGAAGTTGAAGCTTGGGTTGTAGACAGGGCCCCAGCACAAGCTGCAGGTCCACGGCCCAACTTCTTGACACACAAGCCTGTGTGTAAACAGCTTGAACAGTGCACATGCCTATGTAATCGTCCCCTGATGGCACTGGATGCCAGATAGCAGGAAGCCCAGCACTGCCTGGAGCTGCCACCTACCTGTTTGTCTGCCACCAGGATGTCCTCCACCTCCCCCTTGTACTCCTTCAGCAGGGCTGCAAAGCAGCTCATCAGCTCACACACCAGGGGGTGCCTCACCTGCACACAACAGCAGCAGTGCCAGAAGTGTCAGCAGCAGTAGCGGGTTCAGGAGGCAGTCAACACATTTTCTGCGATAGCCACAGCAGGTGCAGCTCAAGGTGGATGCATACATCGACACTGGGTGATGCATTCGTAACCTAGCCACCATGGTTGCACAGCGTTAAGTTAGGAGCCAAGCTGCAGCAGCAGCATGCAGGGACAGCTGTGTGTCAGTGCAGCAGTCACCTCACCTCAGCCAGCAGCCGCCTCAGCTCCACAAGCACTGGCACAACCTGCAGACAGATAAACATTCAGAGAAACACAGCATAATTGTGGACTGCGCTTGAACACATGGAATGTACTCGCTTCAATTGACACACCCATGACTGCAAGCAGGGGTAAAACGATGTTCTGGGCTCATCATTGCAGCAGCTCAACAACGCAAGCACGGCCACTTCAGGGCAACTGAAGCCAGCATTGCCCTCAAGGTGACTGTCACCAGCAGGCGCTGACACAATTGTGCAGCCTAAGACACTGACAAAGGCCATTCTCTGCACGCCCTCATCCCTCAGTGATCCCACCTGCTCCACCAAGTGCCTCTTCATGAGGGCTGACACCAGCTTGCCACGAGCCTTGGCAGCAGCCTCAGCAGCAGTGGCCGACCCTCCTGCAGCGACGCCAGCCATCTGAGACCCGGAGGGCAGCTCATCATCCTCCGTGGCTGCCAGGCGGCTTGGGGAGACCTGTGGGGTTCAAATGCAGGCACACGGGTGAGTTGCTGACAGCTGAACATGAGCCGTTTGAACTGCACAGAACCATGTTGCAAGCTTGCTGTTGGCCGGTCTTTCTTGCTACACCTTGAGTAACTGAGCTGGACATTGGCCGATTGGCTTGCAAGCCATATGCCAATGATTGCACAGGGCGTTGGCAGCAATGTGCCAACAGTACATACCTTGATCTCCTTGCAAGCCATGAGGCACAGCGCATCACGCAGCACTTCCTCGCACTCCGACAGAGGCAGCAGCCCGTCCGCCACGCCCGCCAGCACCTCGCCGCACAGCTTTGCCGCGCTGTTGAACTTGTGCTCCGGCGACATCGAGCGCAGCAGCGCAGCGTAGATGAGGTCGCGCGACGACCTGTCGATTGCATAAAACACACGGAGCGCTCGTCATGACTTGGGCGCTAGGGCCAGTCAGTCGTTGAATGGTCTTTTGAACCTTCTTTGACCACCAGGAACAGCATGTTGCCAGGCATCGTCTGCAGTTTGTGACTTCAGCAAAAGCATCCCTCTGCCTCCAACACAGCCCTCTCCCCCCTCACCTGTGCTGCCTGCCCTTCAGTGTGAACTGCGCAGGCGCTGCCACAGCCATGCCCTGCTCAGGCCCTCCCTCCTGGTGCCCAGCTGCCCCATCCTCCCCAGCACCCTGCTGCTGCTGGAGGCTCGTCCCTGCTGACGCCCCCATGCCGCCACCGCCCAGGTTTGCGCCCAGGCGTGCGCCATGCAGGCCCGCAGTGCAGCCGTTGAGCACAAAGATGGCCTCCACAAAGTGGTTGTAGGCCAGCAGGGGCGCCTTGACGGCCAGCACGTCACGCAGGAGGTACTCGGCCAGCTGCCGCACAGCAGGCGAGGGGTCCACAAGTGCCAGCAGGAACCTGCAGCAGCAGCAGCAGCCATAGCAGCACAAGCCAGCCTTTGAGGCATGCATGCAGGAACTGCATGATGGTTGCGTGGTGTCTTCATTCAGCACGCCACGCACACCATACTGAGCCTGTCAGATGCCAGGCAGTCTGTATCATCAGTCAAGCTTTCCTGTTACCAAAACCAATGCCAAAAGCTGCCTGACAGGCATAACCCGCGAACTCTGCTGCGGTTGGAATGTCGTGAATGTGTGTGGTTTGGTCCTCTACTGAACAACCACGGGCCCTGAGCAGTAGTCAAAAGGTGGGCCAGTCGGGTCGGCCGTGTGTGGTTGGATAGCGCGGCCGCACCTGTGGAACAGCGCCCCCCTCCACTTGACATAGTCCTTCATCAGCAAGTTGGCCAGCAAAGCAAGGGCCTGGCGGCGCACCAACTCGTGGCGGTCCCTGCAGGCACGCAGATGGTAGAATCCAGCAGCAGCACAACCATGGCATTCATCTGTTTCTGGATGCAGCAAGGTGAGACAACTTGGTGGGATCGCATGGCTGTGCCATCAAGGCTAACAGCTGACACAGCGGCCACAAACAGGTGGAATGGTGGCGCACGTATGACTGTGCAAGCTGGTGCAGCTGTGTGCTGTCACACAGCAATGCTGGGCGGCAAAATTGATTGTGAGCCTGGCCAGAGGTGAGACATAGTCCAAGAGCATGCGTCCTGTCACACCTGATGCAGCCTGCCAGACGAGGCATGTGTGCGTCGACCAGTGCGGTGTACTGGATCAGCATGTCTGACAGGGCCACCATGATGTTGTTGCGCACCACAGGGAACGGGGAGCGCCCCAGCTCCTGCAGGCACACACAGGGACAGACACCAACCCCTGTCAATGGACAGGTACTTGTGTGGCCGACCCAAAGAGATATTCGGGGATCGAGCCTGCGCATGTTACCAACATGTTCACCAAGACTGCATCCACGGTTGGTCTTCTTGTGCCACATGCTGGCAAGCAAACAGGGCGCTGCGGGGTCATCTCTCAGCTGCGTCAGACACCCTGCTTGCTCACCTGCACAAACAGCGGCACCACCTTCTTGGCCAGGCCCTCATCCACCAGGCACACCTTGCCCAGGGTGATCCACGCGTGCGCCTGCACACACGCAGGCACCAGGCGCCCACCCGCACCACCGCTGCCGCCACTGCCTGCTGCCTCTGCAGCGTCCTGCTGCTCAACCCCACCCGCCTCCGTGTCCCGCCGCCGCTGGGAGGCTGTCGTCGCTCCAACGCCTCCAGCTGCTGCTGCCTCCTCAGTTTGCTGCTGGCTGGGCCCTGCCTGGGAGCTTCCCAAAGCTTGGGAGGCCCCAGGTGCTGCTGCAGCAGAGCCGTGCAGGAACCTGTGTGCTGTGAGGGTCTGCAGCAGCAGCGTGAGGTTGCTGGAGGGCTTGGCAGCCCTCAGGAGTGCCACCTGGCCCACTGTGAAGACTGCAACACATGTGGTGTGGTCGGCTGCGGCATCTGAGCTGCTACTGCTACTGCTGCTGTGGGCATCTGAGCGGCTGTCGATGTACCTGCAGGCCACGTGTAATATGACAACACACGGATGGAGTATGCCCCGCAACAGGCCTACTTGTAGGCCTTTGCCATGAAGCAAGCTGCGTGCATCTGAGCAAGACCGCAGCCCAAACACCCAGTTGCATGCCAGCACCACCCTGGTCAAAATTCACACGCACAGTCTGGACCAAGCTCCACGTCATGCACCTAGACTGCTGCACACTCACTTGCGCAGCTGCTCCTGCACTGCAGCATACACCTGCTTGCTCCACACTGCTGGGGCTCCCACACCAGTGGCTCTGGGGCCAGTGCTGCCTTGTGCCCCTGCAGCTGAACCAGAGCCCTCTGTTAGCCTGTACAGGGCGGTCACGTGCGCCCCTGCTGCTGCAGGTGGCAGCTGGAAGGACAGCACGTGCTGCAGGAGGCAAGAGGCACAGGCAATGCGGCAGTATGATGTGAGAAGAAGGCTTATCCGTTTCTGGTGTATGCGCAGATTGCCTGGAGACTGGCAGAGTGTGCCGGACTGGCCATATGCCTCACAGCGCTGCCTCGTTGCATCTAGCTGCAGATTCCATCTTGGCTGCTTGTTTCAGCCTTGCACTAGTGGCAGAAATAACGTGCCAAGCCATGACACCACACGTATCTCTAGCCACATGCAAGCTGGTTGCTGCTGCTGCTGTCTGCAGGTCCAGCCTGGCTACCCACCTGCAGGAGCTCTGCAGCCAGCTGCTCTGCCTGTTCTTTGGGGAAGCCGGCCGTGGTGTGGCTGATCACCAGCAGCAGTGACGCAGCTTCGTCAGTGATGCCTGCCTCCTCAGCGCCCCCGGCATGTGACCGGGACGCTTGCCCTGCCGCGCGCTGCTGCACGGCAGTCCACCTGTCCTGCAGGAAGTGCCAGTTGGGGGCTGAGGGGTCCTGTGCAGCCACCTCGCGCAGCACTGTCCAGGCCCCCAAAGCAGCAGGGCTGCCGGCAGGGAAGCCTGCGGCACAGAAAGCACAGGAGAACGACAGCAGATGTAGGTTTGGGGAATCCTTGGGATGTAGCACTTGAGGTGCAGTGGCTGCACGTTGAGGCCTGACCCACCTGATGAAGGACTGGGGGCTTTTGCCGCCGGACAGCTGCAGGGTTTGACATGCATGTACTTTGTCAAAGCTCGCCGCTGCATGCAGTGCACTAATGGGACCCCTGCACTTGCTTGACGCGATTCCAAAGCGAGACATGTAGTACAGCGCAAACCATAGACACCAAGAAACAAGCACCACTAGAACCCACCAGCGATCAGTGCCTCCAGCCCGTGAGCCACAGCCCCAGGCTTGAGCTTCTTCTTGGCCACCATGGCAGCACACAGCTTGCCCAGGCATGCACCTGCAGCAGAGCCAACATGCGACACAGCCGCCAGCAACGGCCTCAGCTCGTGGAACACCGCCCCTGCTGCCGCAGGTGCAGCGGCTGCATCTGCGTCTGCGTCCGCAGCGTCGCTGTTCCAGTCCATGTCGTCGCCCGTGCCACCTGCTGCTGCTCCGCCCTTGCGGCCGCTGGCTGCCTTGGCCTTGCCTGCCTCTGCTGCCTTGTCGAAAAGCAGGGCCGCAGCCCAGTCTGACAAGGAGTCCTGCAATGTTGCATGCGGAGTGGGCAGGCAAGAAGGGAGCTCAGCATGGTGTCCAGTCGGGTTGTGGTGATACAGCTGGGTCGGCACACAAGCATAATGGAAAGGCACATGCTGCACATGCCGGATAATTCCATGAGATACCTAGAAGCCTCCAGACGCAGTCGCAAGAGCTTTGCTGACACCTTGACAGGTTGCTTTGATGCACATTCATTGGCTTGCCTTATTCATTGACATATAAGGTTTGTGCCGGGCCCTGTTGCTGCAGCACTTGCATAGCCCACCTGTATGCTGGCCTCCACGTCTCGCACCAACGACAGCGCTGACGTGACCCATGCTGTGCACAGGCTGGGCTCTGCTGGGAACAGCTCCAGCAGTGTGCTCAGGGCCACCAGGGCAGCCTTGCGCACGCTCACCTGCATGACAAGCACACACGAAAGCAGAGGGACATGGGGGTGTGTTTTGAAACTGTGTACTGCAGTCCATCAACTTTGCCAGCAACACTGGATTGCGTGATGCTCTTGGTTGAGGACAAAACAGAGACAACTACTGCCTTGTCACATCAAGCCCATGTCACAGCAACGATACTGCGGGCACCCACCAGACTCCCCAGGCACGCCAGCCCACATCGCAACACTATGGTCACGCATCAAGCATCACGCTCACCAGTGGGTCTGTGGTGGCCGCCTCCAGCAGCGCCAGGTCAGCACTGCTGGGCAGCTGCCTGGGGTACACCTGCCAGCTGGCCCGCATGACCAGCAGGGCCTCCAGCAGCTGCAGGGCACCACGCCTCACCGCTGCCTTCGTGTCGCCGCAGCGGCGGTGCACCAGGGACATCACAGGGTTCAGGTCCTGAAGGGCGTACGAAGGCGTGTGGCGGGTGAGCGGCAAAGGTGGCATCGATGGTGATGGTGTGTTGGTGTGTTGGTGTGTGGGACAGCAGGGCAGAGGATTGCAAGAAGCACACAAAGCATTGCCAAGGACATGGCTGTCTCATGTGTGGCGCGTGAAGGAGCAACAGGTCTTGTCATCATTTGCTGGTTGATGACACAGGCTGGCTGCAGGTGGAGAGGCAGTTGCAACGCTGCATCAAGCACGTACAGGTTTGTTACCAGCCTTCACATGCATGCCCTGCGGCTCCACCGTCCACTCACCGCACTCAGCTGTGCTGGCATGAAGGCAACGAAGGCTCCCGCGCCGTGGCTCTGGCGCAGCACCCGCTGCTTGCGCAGCACTTCAGCCGCGCCATCCTCACCATCCTCAGCACCCGCATCCCCTCCCTCATCGCCAGCCTGTCCTTCGTCCTGACCTGCCCCGTCGCCAGGCTGTTCATCACCCGCCTCTTCGTCTGCCTCTGCCTCTGATTCGTGCTCGTCGCCGCTGGCGTCGTCTGCGGCCCGTGCCCTCTGGCTCTTGCTGTTGCGCGGGGGTGGCTGCTTGCTGGCCTGAGGCAGCTGCGCGGGGGTTGCAACCACAAAAGATCGTTGGCAACAATGCGCAGGCAAAGCCAAGCAGCCACAGCAACAGGCGTCTGCACATCTGACAACCGGTAACAGCTTGTCAAGGTGATGTCAGGACAGCTCAGGCTTGCAGACTTCGCCTAGCACACAAAACGCAGCACAGTCGCTCATACTGGCATGCCACGAGTGCTTGGTGGCTCACCGTGAGTGCTGCTGCTGCGCAGAGGCCCTCGACAAATGCCTCAGCCACCTGGTGCTGCTCACTAGAGGGCTCCTGAGCCAGCAGTGCTGCAAAGCAGTCCACCACCTCGGCAAGGTCTGCCAAGGCACGGCCCCTCACAACAGCAGACTTGTCGCTGCACCTGCAGCCACGCAAAGGTAGCCCCACAGCAGGTGTGTTGGTGGGTTTGCAGAGCACGAAGCAGCTGTTTACAAGTTGCATGCGCGTGTGCACAGGACACACACTACGCAGCGGCTGCGTTGCAGCCTTTGTGACGACAGCGCAGCAGCTGCATGGACACGTGCAGGGCTTGTGCTGTCAAGTCATGGCACATGCACGCAGATCCAGCACAGCTAGTTGTGATGTGAGAGCCACGCAACCTTCCGCCCCCCAGGCACGAACGAAATCAAGGACCCCCTCAGAGCGCAGCACATACCTGTGCAGCAGTGTGGCGAGAGCCACAACACTCCAGGGTGCTACTACCATCCCTGCAGGCGCACTGGCAGCCCTGCTGCTGCCCGCGCCCTGTGGCGCACGCGTAGGCGCCGGGGTCGCCACAAAGGCGGCATCAGCCTCACCGCCCTGTGGCTGTGCTGGGGGCTGTGCCTCTGGTGCTGCTGCCGCGGCGGCTGCAAAGGTGCTATGCTTGAAGGGCTCTGGCAGGTTCATCAGCAGGTTGTTGGCAAGGCCCACTGAGAGGGTGCGCAGGCCCAGCTGTTGGTGTGAGTGTGGGAGAAGCGGAAGGGGTAGCAGCAGCACAAGGCAAAGGCAACAAGGTTCACGAGCCGCGCGCAGCCAAATCAGCATGAGCCAGGAGTGGGCACAGGCCAACAGCAACACACAGTGAAAGCAGCACGGGCTCAAACTGCACATGCAGGAACGTCCTGTCATGAGCTGCCCTTGTCGCAGCCCATGTCCACAACCAGCAACCCTTCGCTGCCACCAGACACTGCTGAAACAAGGGCTGTGCGCCAATGGTGCGCCAGTAACACTGTGCATGTCAATGTATTGAACTCCATGCACCGCTACTGCTGCAGGGTGCGAACAATGATGTCAGCACAGGGGCAGGACACTCCCACACACAGCAGTTCCCCACCTGCTTGGTCCTGCTGAGTGCAAACACAAAGCCCACAAACTGCTCCTGTTCCCACTGAGGCAGCTCCACCACCAGCTCAGCTGCTGCCTTGATGGCGGCTGCCCTGTTGTCTGCCTTGTCGGGCGCACGCAGGCACAGGTGGCGTGCCAGGCTGGCGACCGCGTCCTGAATGTCAGGGTTGCGCCTGCAGGTTGCAGCAACGGACCACACAGCCCCAGCAGCAGCAGCGGCAGGCAGCCAGAGGTCGGCCCCACAATCAGTCGCCGCAGCATCAAGCAGGTTGCAGCAAGGGTCACGCAGCCCCAGCAGCAAGCAAGAGGCCGGCCTCAAACGTGGTCGCCCACAGCATGAAGCCAGGTCAACACAGGTCCTGGCACGAGCTGGACCCGTCTCTACAGCTGTATGAGCACTCATGAGCATTTTTGACAAGCCCACCCTGCTCATATTGTTGACGTTGTGTGTACCAAGCATGTCAATGCACAGGAACAGAGGTGAAGTTGGCGAGTGCTGCTGCACACGTGCACAACACAAAGCCCCTCACCGGAAGGCTGTCTTGACAAAGTCGAGTGCTGCAGTCCTGTCCGCAGCCCCCTCAGCTGCTGTGCGCTTGCTGACCGTCTGCACCCCTCCCCCAACAATGAGCTGCGTCAGATGTGGCAGCACAGCAGCTGCCATGGTTGTCATGCACCCGTGCTGAGGGCTGAACAGGGCTGCCAGGAGAGCATATGCTGCGCTGCTGATGGTGCCTGCAGGTTGCACAAGGCAGGCAGCAATGTCGGTGATTTGGGCAGGGAGCAAGCAGCAGGTGAGCCCAACTAGCACGCTTGCTTGACAGGGGCAATGCTATTGAGGTCTACAAGTAGGGGCCACGCGCAACACATGCAGGTACTGCATGGGGGTAGCGCTCAGCCACATCTGCATGCCTCAAGTTCTTCTGCAACACACATGGTGCAGCGCTGGGTAGCATTCGTCTCTGACTTGCCGCAGCTAATGAGACATCCACGATCACCTGTGGTACAGAGGCCCATAGCCCTTGCACCTGCAGGTGCCTTGGTAACCTTTGAGCAGCCCAGCAGGTCAGCACAACCCTCCAGTGCTGCCTGCAGAGCCTCCTTGTTGCTCCTGAGCGGCACTTGTTGACACGCGACCGCCAAGTTCTGCAGTGTCTCCACACACAGGCACAGGGCGGTTTCCATATCGGCTGCTGATGCTGCCGACGGTCCTGCCCTGCTGGCCTGGCCGGCAGGTGGCTCGTCTGCATTTTCCAGCTCGTCATCGCCCTCTGCTGCAGCCGCCTGGGACAGCTGCTGCTGGCTGGCCTTTGTGCCCCTGCCTTTCCCGCCTTTTCCAGAGCTGGGGCCTGCAAAGGCACACTCCTTGAGGCGCTGGAGGCAGCCGGTGAGGGTGAGGGCGTCCAACAGGACATGCACCTGTGAACGTATGGGCAAAGGGAGGGGAGGGGAGGGGTGGATTATGTATGGAGGGCTGTAGACGCCGGCAAGGCAAGCAAGCGCCCGACGGCAACCAGGACTGCTGCATGCAGCTGTTAATTATGGTCACGTGGTTGTTGGTGGTCCTGAGCAAGTTGCTCAACAGCCACAGAGCCGTAGTAGGCGAGCATGCCGAGTTTGCATCAGGCATGGGTACCTCAAAGTGCATGCTGGAGAGCAGGCCTATGCAAGCTGTCAAGTGGCGCCGCAGGAGGGCCTCCTGATGTGGTGCTTACTGGTGCTGATGGTGCCCGGACCAGCCAGGAGTAGAGGGCCGCTGCACTGGTTGCTTGGACAACTGACCCATAGCGCATCAGCGCATTCAGTGTCCTGTGGAGGCATAACACACAGGTCCGTGCAGGGTTGTTGAGGTTTATCTTCGGGCAGGATTGCTGCTGACAGAGGAAAAGCGAGTGATGGGCTCCCATGCTGCCGTTGTTTGCTGCTCGTCATCACTTACTTGGAAACATCAGCAGCAACCACGCCATCCGAACCAAGCTCTTGCCAGCTGCTACTGCTCAGTGCCTGCAGCTGACTACGAACGGCGTTCAACTGCTGAGGACTGAGCTGCACATCGCCACATACACCCTTGGCCCGCTGCTTGAAGTCTTCCAAGGATTCTGTGTTTGCCAGGGGTGCAGCATGCCTGGTGAAACCCAGCAGCAGCTGAGTGAGGTCTGTAGCCATGAGAGACCTTCTTTCAGACTGAGAAACGTGACATTCCGGTGGAAGCTTGCCTTTAAGCAGCGCTGAGTGCAACTGCTTGCCAACTGTGCTGCTGCTTTCAAGGTAGTCACAAAAAGATGCTCTGTCACATCAAAACACGTGACGAGATGATTAGGTAGCAGCAGTGTCCATGGGCGTGCACCGGAGACAGTCCGACGTCAACCGGACACGGAGCAATGAGGGTCGCACTTTTGAATTGTGGTTGTTAACCACCACTTGTCGACAGCCATGAGATGCCCAATTGTGGCTGTCAGTAGACGTTTCACGTGAAACAAAAAGCTTTGGGCACACTGCAACGAGCAGTGGTGATGGGTGTCGTCGACATCTCAGAACCAGATCTGCTTGATCAGAATGGCTGACGGGGCGTGCAAACACATCACAGTGCTTGACGGTGGTTTAGGACATCTAATCAAACAATGGGGTCTGGTCATACCAGACCTGCCATATGACCAGCAGTTCCTGGCAGGCTGTCTGGCCCTCAAGGCAGCCCCGGAAACAGTCTTCAGAGCACATGCAGCCTACATAGACAGCGGCTGCGATGTCATAACCACGAACAACTTTGTTGCAACGCAATTCAGTCTTGACAAGGTCTCCAAGGGGTCGGAGCGCACGCAATACTGCCAGGTACCTGCATGCCCCCCCCATTGCTGCCAAGCTCCACAAGCAGTGGTTACTTGGATGTCCACGCATGCTCCCACCATACTGCACTTGTCCTTACGCGGTGTGTTTTGTGTCATGCTGCTTATAACCCCAACTGGCAGCGCAGCAAGCTGGGGAACTAGCTCGACGAGCAGTGGCACAATCTGGCAACCAACACACAGTGCTGGTGGCAGGCTCCCTGCCGCCGTTGCAGGAAAGGTATGCATGAGCAGTGCCTGTAGAGTCATAACCAATATATACAGCCCACCAGTTGTTGCGCACTATGCTGCCATTGGTTTATGCTTGTGCGGATACCCCCAAGCGCAGCAACATGCGGTTGTACCATCAACATCAACAGTCAGTGGCCAGCAGCATGTTGCTTCCTCAACCAAGACACTGCTGTGGCTGGGATACCCGGCCATGACCCTCAGGACCCCATCTGTGTGTTCCTGACATGTCTGCTGTGCAGCTATCAGACCACAGGCCTGCCAGTTGCTGCTGACATGCAAGCACAGTACATGGAGATAGCCAGGGCATTGGACCCACATGTGGACATGTTTCTCGCTGAAACCCTGTCCACTGCAGCTGAGGCACATGCAGCTGCTGCAGCAGCAGCAGCCATAGCACCAGGTGAGCTGTTGACAGCTTTTGGGCGTGTCACTGATGCACATGCACCCAGCCCCACACAACAAAGCAGTAGAACGCTTCTTGTACTCGTGTCATGACTGAGAGCACATGGCAGGCTCTGTCATTTCCTTGAGCATTGCACAAGCAACTTGTTGACAGCACACATGTTGCAAAACACCATGATGCAGCCTGGGAGCACGTGGTAGCGATAGCAACCCACCCGACATGTGGCACGCCTTTTTGTGACGCTTTGGTCTGCCCACAGGCAAACCCCTGTGGCTATCGTTCACGCTCGAAGACAGCACAGCAGCCTGCCTAAGGGACGGCCAGCACCTGTCTGCAGCACTGCAGCAGCTGCAAGGCTGCGCCAACCTGGCAGCTGTGCTAGTGAACTGCTGTGCGCCTGCTGCAGTCACAGCTGCCCTGCCCGTGCTGAAGCAACATGCACCACAAGGTGAGCCACATAGGCACAAAACAGCTTGACAGCTGGTTGCAGAGCTTTGGATTGTTTACTTGATCGGTAAGAGCACAGAAGGGTTCCGACGGTATGGGCATGGGCCCTCCAGGACTTGGGCCCACCCACAGTGAACACGCTTCTGTTGTGCAGTAGCACTGGCCGGGGCCTCATGCTGACTGGCCATCAGTGTTGGAGGCATGTGAGCAGACCGAGCTTGCGCAGGCAGGGACACATGCTGCAGCATGTCAGGCAGCTGCAACGGAGTGTGTCCACATGTGTATTGAATCTGTGCAGGTGTGAAGGTCGGGTGCTACGCAAATGGATTCCAGACCACCACCACTCAGTGGTTGACTGGACGGGCTGATGGGCTGCCGGCGTCTGCCTCAGGTACATGCAATCAACCCTTTGTAATGCCATGCTGGAGGGTGATGAGTCGCGCCCGCAGCTCCAGAGACCCTTCAGACCCCTTCGCTTGTGCCAGCTGACCTATGTCATGCCTGAAGAGACTCTTGCTGTTGTCTTGATCAGCAGGACAATTGCCTCGCACGCCTGACATGGCCACAGCAGCACATGCTGTACAGCAAATTTCCTGCTTGTGCATTGGCAATTGAGCAAGCTGTGGTGCAGCATGTGCACAGGTTCTACTGCTGGTTGCTTGGATGTCGTGTTGACAAGCAGTGTGTGACCCCGTTTCGGTCATGTGCTGCCTGCAGGCGACTATGACTCAGATGGCACCATTACACCTGAGGCTTACCTCAGGCATGCACAAGAGTGGGCTGCTGCTGGCGCAGATATCATTGGGGGTTGCTGTGGCATCGGGCCCCAGCACATGCAGCTGCTGGCAAGCAGCCTGAAGGCAGCTGAAAAAAGACTTGCTATGCATGTGGCCCATGTGTAGGGTTGATATGTAGGCTCTCATGTGTAACCCTGTGTTGCATGGCACAACGGCTACAGACAGTCAGTCACACAGCCTCAACCTCTTTCTTTACAAAGTGGGGTGCTCATAGAGCCCTTGAACTTGACAGCTTTGCAGCCCCAGCATATGCAGCTTTGATTCGGCATCCCACATGCTGCAAACTGACATGGTACAGTACAGTACTGCTGCAGGGCTCAGCTGGCCATCTGTGCTCCTGCAGCTGCCTCTGCAGTACGCCGCAACACCTCCCGGCATGCTAGCACCTCCAGAAAGCGCTGCTCTGCCATGTCCTTCACTGCCACTCCCTCCTCTAGAGATGCCTGCGTGAACAGTTTGGCAACACATGCAACAGTGTGACTCCAGATGGTGGATGCAACTGAGTACGTGTCGTACCTGCTGCACACCGTGAGCAGTACGAAGCAAGTTCTGAGGTGGTGACTGCTGCTGAAGGCTTATGCACAGGAGATGCATGAAGCAGAGCCTGAATTCTTCACGACACCAGGCAATCCGGAAGCCCGTGCATGCAATATGTGCACCATACATCCCTGTGGTTTGTGTTACCCGGCAGGTCCTGAAACATAGCAGCTCCTGGCCTTGTCAACTTGCAGCGTGAAGTGCTGCAAGGTGATCTTTACTCAGTAAAGTTTACTGCTCACCTGGTAAGCTTCAATGATTGACCCAGGGTACACCTGCAGCATGAGTGCAGCCAGAGCCCTGATGGCCCCTGCCACTCTGACCACAGCCTCCCGCTGCTCCTTACTAGGGCCCTGAGCCGCTGCTGCTGCAGCCGCCACAGCAGCGGCACTGTCTACAAGCTCCGCTGCCGCCTGGTTCCCTTGCTGCTGCTGCAACTGCTGCTGCTGGTGGACGGGAGTGCCGTCGTCCATGCGTTCGACGTGTGGAGACACCCATATGAGCCCATTGAGGCCTGCTATGATGTCCACATCAAGGCCTTGAAGGGTGGTGAAGTGGAAGCGCTGCTTCTTGACAAGCTTGGCATTGATCACCACCAGCTGCCCGCCCGTCAACTGCAAAAAGCGCACAAATCAGCAACAGGCACATAAACAGAACAGCGCATAAGTCCATGCCATCCTGCAGGGCAGGGTGTGGAAACCCCAAAACCCACTGGTAGCACCACTGCACAAAACCGCTGGATGTCAGACCCGCCTGCTGATGCAAGGTGGCATCTAGGAATGGTTGCTGCGCTCAAGCGCCATTGGCTGTGACAGGCAGCTGTGCAGACAAGAGTCATGCCTGCCGGGCCTGCGTATGGCCTGGGGCCAGCAGCAGGTGCAGCATGGCACCTATGCAGCACACCACCACCACCACCCTCAACACTACACCAGGTTCCCTGGAGCATACCTTGCCAAACTTGCTGCTGCGTGTGTGGAGCTGGATACCGCCATCTTGGTTCTTGCCTTGGACCTCAGCCTGCGTTAACAACAGCAGCAAAGTGCAAGCTGTTCATGGCGCAAAACACAGCACTGGCTGCACATACAGTGGCGCTAGGTTTCCCGACCCGAGCCTGGGTGGTAGCTGCAGTCTCAAGGTGGTTCACCTGGACCCATTCAAGCTCAGGTTGCGCATATGACAGATATGCACATGGCCGCCAATGGGACACCACAGTCTGAAGTCAGCAGTCTTGATATAAAGCCCCACTCACGCTGATCAGGTCTCCCTCCCTGAAGACCTTGCGCATGTTGAGCTCATCCTCCGCATTGCGGCGACGCTGGCAGCAGTAAGCAGCACCAGTACAGCCACAGCAGCAGCAAGCAGCACCAGCACAGCCACAACAGCAGCAGGTACATGCCTGAGATGCCAAGGCTTGAGCTGATTCAATCAGGGCCCTGTGACAAGATAAGACAGCACCATTGGCTACTCCGCGCCAAAATGTCGACAACTACGGCAAGACAGCGCCATGCAATTGACCTGTTCTGTCCAGCCTGTGCTGCCTACCTGCACCCCACCAGGCAGGTTGACTGCAGACAGCAGCAGGCTTGCCTCCTGCCTGCTGTTCAAGTCCACCTTCCAGCGCTTGCCTGCGATCTGTGATGACAGGAAAGAAAACGCACAGTCACAGTCAGTTAACTGTCAACAGAGGCGGCCTGCACGCAACACAATGTGTGCATGCCCTAGGCATTCAGCAGGCATATGTGGGTCTTTGAGCGTGTTGCTGTGAGACTCAGACAGTGCTCTGCTCCTGGGGTCAGCATGGAGTAAGCCAGCCATTGTGAGGCTACCTGGCAGTCTTGCTGTGCACACACATGCTGCTGCACCCTAAGCCCTCCCAGCACCCCACTTGGTGTGTGCCCTGGCCCTCACCTCAGTGACCCTGCCCACAATCACATCACCCACTTCGGGGGTGTACCTGCAGCACCAGCAGCACAGTCACTTGAACACACGCAGAAGCTGGATCCCAACCTTATCCCAATGCGCCTCCCAGTAGAGAGCAAGATGCAGCGCTGGGGCCGTGCTACCACAAGGTGCAGCCATGCAGCAGACAGCAACATGGGTGCATGCTCCTTCACAGTGGGGCTGTCCTCTGGGACAAGCTTGCAGCACATGACGGACACTGCCTGCTGTGGCATGCATTGCCTGCCGCGTGATGCAAGCCCCACAATACCTTCATCTTGAGATATAAAAACGACATTCCGTGTGCCAAGACCCATCTGCTGCCCACCTGCTCTTGACTGGCTGCACATATATGAGTTTGTTGATGTGCTGCACAACACCACACACTGTCGCTGTCAAGCGTCCCTCATACAGCGCTGTGCCGTGACCCCTGAGCAGCAGCAGAAGAGTATCCGCAGTACAAGGAGCAGCAGCAGCAAGCAGCCGTACCAGCAGCAGGAGCAGCAGGAAAGGCAGCACAGCACAGCAACATGTACCAGCTCAGCATATGCTGTGTGTTGCTATGCTAGAGCGGCAGGCACTGTGCGCAGCTTGCCAAATGCCGCTGATTAAAATATCTCAACACGGCTGCATGCATACCACGCACCTTCATGCATGCATCACAAGAGCAACATCATGCCAAACAGGCCTCGATCCTCGCCGTTGCAGACTGCTGCAGTCCGGGTGTGCGCGTGTAGCTCACTTGAGGTAATCAGGCTCCTCTGTTTCGATCGTGTCACCAATACAGACAAACACCGAGTCCGGCACAGACTTGAAGAGTGGCCGTAGGTTCTTGCTGATCAGTTTGAGGTTGGACCCTGCCTCATAGCTGGCCACAGCTACGTCTGCCATCTGTGGCCGCTACTGCTGATGCGCAACTACGCCAGGAACTCCAGATTCGTCAGAAAAGATATCAGAAACTGGACACAGAGTGTGCTGTGCTGAAGCAGTTGTCACTGCTGCTGCTGCTGCTGCTGCTGTCCTTGTGCTGCTGCTGCTGCTGCTCTCCTGCTACTGCTTCCCTTCTCCTGCTACTGTGCAGCGTCCAAATATTGAAATTGCAGTTATATGCGACTTAAGTAAGTTATAGTACGAGCAAGCGCAGATACAGAGCTGCAGTTCTGTGACTACGCGTGATCAACGATCAACGGTGTTGTTTCTGAGCTCTACGCAAGTGCACTTTGAGGTTGTTAAACACTTTCGGGCTTATCAAAAAGCTGACTAGAAAGCGTTTTGTGCGTGCACACTGCGGAGCTGTATTGCCTTCACACAAGTACTGTGTCAGAAGAAGGTGCGGAAGGTGCACACCGATTGCATAAGACGTGTGGACTCCACTAACAGCGCGTCATTGTTTCAACTTTGTTTCAACGTAGCATCCCCACAACTCCAACCCCATTCCACCACGCAGGGTGCACCCAATTGCAGTGTAGCTTCCCACACAGCTCTTCGCGAGCCACGAACTCCGGATTGTGCACAAAATAGAGACAGCAGCACTAGAAATAGGCAGTATCCTGCATAACATCATTGCAAGCCTGTAGCCAGTGAGACGGGGGGACTCTTTACCGCGCTTTCTAGCAGTCACCTGTTGCGCAGCAGGTATGTATGTGAATACGGGCCTGGACCGTGCTTTTGGACATCCCAAGCCTATAAAGGAGACTTGATAGTACCTTTCATGCCATTAGCTTGCTGTATTGTCGTGAAAGGTCTGAGCAGGACCACCTTTTGAGCAACAACCTCTGCAGTCACCAGCACATGCTGCAGCAGTACTCACTGCGTACGCTACTTGTGTGGATTACATGGATCACTGCACGGCTGTGTGTCATATTATGGGACATTCGTCCACATATTGAAGCCAGGGTGCAGTTGTGCCAGTCATTTCCATGCTGCTGACACGCTGCTGACCTGTCGTGCATGGCTGCGGCTGTGTTCTTTGGTCTACACATCACCCCTAGCAGTGAGGCCAAGGCTTGCAGCAATGCGTTTCAGGCCAAGTTATGTGCGGCTGCTGGGCAACAGCGATGGCATGTGCATCCTGCAGCACCAGGGTCACAGCAGGCATAACAGGACCCCAGCAGCTGTTGCAGCTGATACTGCACCACCCCTGGACGCACCTGACCATGCCTTGCAAGCCTTTGGAGAGATGGGTGCCGCATATGTGCCACAAGATCAGCACCATCTGCAGCAGCAACAGCACCATCAGCAACACCAGCAGCAGCAGCAACGTCTGCCACCGGGTGGCAGACGAACGCGCCAGCCTGGCAGCCCAGTGGCAGCATCAGCACGTTCAGGCACCCTGAGCTCAGATCGAGGCGATTGACCCTGCCACCTGTAGAGGGCATCATAGCTGTGTACAACAGATGTGCAGTAGGTCAGCTGTGCAGCATCAAAGTTATGAATGGCGTGGTGAGCAGTGCTACCGAAATGAATGCTGAGAGTGTCATGTGACGCTGGCTTCAGCAGCAGTGTTGCTAACACCATGCTGGTGTGGCTGTACATACATTGTGATGTGTGATGACTGGCAGTCACACGCTCGAGACCGTCTTGAGTTGTCGATGCCGTCAAATACTGCATTGACGTGGCTGACTGCAAGATGTCGCCTGCAACTGTAAACCATTACGCAACCTCTTGGTGCACTGGCCGGCAGCAGGCCCAATGCTTCCTCAGATATTGGCGGCAAACGTGTCACGTCTATGAGGAGGGGGGACTCTTTTGCATTGCCTAAACCAAAAGCATGCTGTCTACAGTAGTCCACCACGGCAGGTATGCATGCGGCATTCGAAGGTTGCCAGAGTTACAGTGACTCCACACCAGTCCCAGCCTGAGTCACCTAGCACCTGGCATGGGGAACACCTCATGAGGCTGGTCAGTGCACGATGGGAAAAACTGTCGCAGGCGCTGGGCCTACTGCCAGCCTAAAAGCCGAGCACTACAGCCACTCTGCTACAGAACAGTGTGTCTCCCATGGACGTGGACACGGTGTCCACTTGAGGCATGTGCAGGCATCAGGCAGTGCAGTGCCGCACGCACAAGCAACTACACCCTAAACCCCAGGGACAGGGCCTGTTGACAAGGCACTTTCAGCAGGAAGCCCTGCTGCAATGCACAGAAGCTTCACCGTGAAGTTCGCCACACCAAACGTGCAGCTCGCTGCCCGACACATCACTGCGCCGCTGTTACTGTAGACAAGTGACGATCATGCATAGCAGTCCTTGGTGGCACGCAAGCAAGCTGACAGGGCATCCCACACCATGAAAACCAAGCGGCACATGACCACAGCTGC
>QAXK01006433.1:0-13991 GCA_004335735.1 Chlorella sp. KRBP
CTTGGAGGGCTCTGCCCTTCCTCTAAACCAACTCTCAACTCCGTGTTACCCGTGCTGCAAGGAGCCAGCTGGTAGTACAGCCGCCTCCCTGGCACCAGCATTCCATGCTGGGGCTGGACGTGTGGTCTACTGGGGCTGCACGGGTTTCCTGACCTGGATCCTCATCATCCTTGCTGCCCCATCCGCCAGGTCTTGCCACTCAAGCCAGCAGGTGCCAAATGCTTGCAGCCATGGCATGCTCAGTCAGGGTGGGCCAGCATGCAATGACACAGCGCACGTCACAGCGACTGCAGCCGCAACCCTGGTGGTGGCGGCTGGCCCAGGCGCGTGCTCAGCTGCAGGATGATGCGCTCACTTTCCCTTGGCTGGCTTTCAAGTGGGTGATCTTGGCGGTAGCCTGGAAGAGTTGCGGGGTCGATGGCCACGTTCCGTGCGGCGTCGTACCGCCGCATGTACCGCAGAGGGATGCGCGGCACCAAGATGCCACCAATGATGATCAGTGCCAGCGTGGAGTACATCAGAGCATGCACTCCCACAGCACTCCACACCGTGCGCCCGCTGCGCCTGCTGTTCCACCAGATTGCGATGCCGCACACTCCCTGCCGTGGCCAGGCTGGCAAGGCTATGCCAGCAGGAACGCGGTGCAATGCCAGTTGCCAGTGCACTCACTACTTGTGCCGCGAGCACCAGCGCAGCACGGACCTGGGAGGGCTTGCGAATTTTCGAGTGAGGACAGCGAGCAGCAGAAGCAGGAGGAGCGAAAATAGCGCGAGTGTGCGAGCTCACGGCCGAGATTCATTAGCGGACAGCGTCTACGCGCTTCCCACCGTGCCACCTTCTCAGCGAAGCAACAACCGTCGCGGGAGAGCAGAGGGAGCAGCGTGAGGAGCTGCTGCCATGGCGGCTCCTTTAGGACCTCCTGCACCGCTGGGCGCAGCGGAGCCGCCCATGCCCTTCCGCTCGCGCCCGGCGTACCTGACGATAGCGGAGTTGGAACCGCTCATGCGCGTCTGCCCTGCCGCAGAGGCCTTCAGAGCCGTGAGTGCAGCCACTTCAATCGCAGCAACCTATGCCCAGCTGCAGCACAGCCAAACCAACGCTCACGTGGACGCGTGGCGTGCCTGCAGGGCTTTGCGCTGCCAGAGGCCGACGTGGACGACATCCTGCGTGCAGCCAGGGAGCTGGAGAACGCGCAGGTGTACATCGACCCTGCCTACCCTCAGAGCCTGGACCTCTCAGCGCGCGTCATCCGCCTGCTGCAGCTGGCCTTGGACGTGCAGTTCCGCGAGAGTGAGGAGCTGGTCACCGACCTCAACACCGCCAGGGAGGAGCTGCAGGTCAGAGGGCCTTGATGGCGTGCTGCGCAGCAGCATCAGCTCACAGCCAGCCTGGTGATGGCGTGCTGCGCAGCAGCATCAGCTCAAAGCCAGCCTGGTGATGGCGTGCCGTGCAGCAGCGTCAGCTCAAAGCCTGCCTGGTGATGGCGTGCTGTGCAGCAGCATCAGCTCAAAGCCAGCCTGGTGATGGCGTGCTGTGCAGCAGCGTCAGCTCACAGCCAGCCTGGTGATGGCGTGCTGCGCAGCAGGATCAGCTCACAGCCAGCCTGGTGATGGCGTGCTGTGCAGCAGAGCCCACAGGCAGCCTGCAGAGCAGCTTAGCCGACGCGTCAACTGTGGCGGGCCCCCCTGTGGGAGTGCAGTGTCGACAGCACGAGCCCATAAGCGTGCCTCCATCTGCGTTGTGTGCGCAGGATGTGGAGGACCGGGAGCGCCGTGCCCAGGAGGAGCTGGATCGCCTTCGGGCGCTGAGGGACAAGGAGCAGGGCGCCGGAGACGCGCGCGACCTGAGGGAGAGATGCGACGTGCGTGCGTGCGTGCATGCGTGATGCCTGGAGGCCTCGAGCCTGGGGCAGGGCGCAGGGTGCAGGGTGCAGGGTGCAGGGTGCAGGGTGCAGGGCGCCAACGTGATGCTGCAGACTGCAGCAACATGGGGCCCAGTGGTGTGGCCAGGAAGCGTGGTGGTTGTAGTGGGTGGTGGGTGACCCATGGCTGCCCGTGGTGTGGCGTGTGGCGTGTCGCAGGACCTGGCCAGGCGGCTTGATGACGAGTACCGCAGCAATGACCGCATGCGCCAGCAGCGTGAGCGGGACGAGCGCAGGATGGAGGACCTGGAGTACAGGTGCGGGGGGGCAAACTACCGCATCCATGGCAGCGGTGCAGACATGCGTGCCTGCCTGCTGTTTGAAGCAGGGCCGTCTGCCGCATGCATGGCAGCGGTGCAGACGTGCCTGCCTTCCGCTGGACACAAAATCCAGAAGCACAGGTTGTGGGCGCTGGCGCTGCTGCGTGTGTGCTGCTGTGCAGGCTGCAGCGTGCGGACGATGACATGCGCACGCGTGACGACCAGCTCAAGGACATGGAGGTTCAGTTCAGGAAGCTGCAGGACGAGTACAACGACATGCGCCAGGCGTACGACGCCCTGCGCGCCGAGCACACGGCTGGGGACGCGCGGCAGAGGATCGAGGTACGTGCGGGGTGTGCGTGTGCATGTCGTGGCCCAGTTGCCATGTGCACCACTCCGACAGCAAGCTGACAATACTGACCATGTGGCTGTTTGGGTGTTGTGGTGGCAACTCAGGACATGATGCGTCAGCAGGAGTGGAAGATTGAGATGGAGGTCAAGGGCAAGCGCGCGCTGGAGCAGCAGAACGTGGAGCTGCGGAAGCAGGTGCAGGAGGTCAAGGCGGAGAATATCGAGGTGCGCTTGCTGGGGTCCAGCGGAGCCTGTTGAAGAGCCTTGAAAGGCCCCCCAGTCAGGCAGGTGCTGTTCACCTGACACGAGGTTCACATGCCTCGTGGGTGTACACACGTGCTACTGGTGCAGGTGTCTGAGAAGATCGTGCTGCTGGACGAGGAGGTCCGCAAGCTCAAGGCCCGTGAGGCGGAGGCCGAGGGCGTGTCCGAGCAGCTCAACGCCGACAAGGCGGCGCTGCTGGCCACGCAGGAGGAGCTGCGCGCCGAGGTGGCCGAGAAGGTCAGCCTGCTCGACTCGTTCGAGGCCCGCTTCCAGCGGCAGTTCAGGTGAGCACCTGCGGCCCTGGGCCACGGTTGCGGTGGGCGGCGCCGCTGTGTGCGGGAGGTGCGGCGTCCGACCTGACGCGATGTGCCTGTGCTTTGGCGCCGCAGGTCGTGGGACGAGGAGCGCATGGCTCTCCAGGCGCAGATCGAGGCGCTGCGCAAGGGCCTCGGCGCGCCCCCTGGCTCGAGTGAGGCTGGTGCGGCCCGTCGCAGCACGCAGGCGGGGCGTGGCGGTGGCGACGACGCGGGCACCGCCGAGGTCGAGATCAGCGACCTCAAGGAGCAGCTCAACCAGGCCCTGGAGCGCGAGGTGATCCACGCATCTAGGCGCTCCAGCGCGCAGTTTGTTGTGCATCGCCGCACCGTTCGAGTGCTTCCTGCTCGACTTCGACACCTGCGGCACATGCGGTCCACGCCCATTCCCGACTTGCTCAGGTGCTGCTGCTGGAGGCGTACGAGCAGCTGGAGCTGAGTGTGGCGGCCGAGGTGGACAAGGCGCTGGCGCACCAATCGGATGAGCTCAAGACGGCGCAGAGGCGCGTCGACTTCCTCACGCAAAGGGTGCAGGAGGAGCGCGACGGCTCGGCGGCGCTGCGCGAGCACCAGTCGCACCTGGAGAACCAGGTCAAGGACGCGCTCATGCGCAACAAGCAGTACGAGGGCGGCATCTACGGCCTGCCTCAGGTGCGGCTTGCGCCTGCTCTCGCGCGCTGACCGCCTTCGCCCTTGGTGCCGCCTCTCATCTTCCCTCGTCGCACCCGCGTCGTGCCTTGCCCGATTGCAGGCGGTGGAGGAGATCCACCAGCTCAAGGACGCCGTGTACAAGGAGCAGTCGCGCGTGCGGGACCTCATCACCCAGGTCAACATGCTGTCCCGCAAGGTCGAGGACCTCGCCGACGAGAACACTGTGCTGCGCAAAAAGGCCGGCGTCAGCGAGCACGACAAGGTCGACACGCGCGACGTGCGGCAGCAGAAGGAGGCGACCATCGCGCAGCTGCGCTCGCTCAACGCGCTGCTGGAGCGGCAGGTGGCGGACCTGGAGGAGGAGCGCCGCAAGCTGCGGATGGAGCTCAAGTTCCGCGCCAAGTACCACGGGCAGCACGCGCTCGAAATGGGCCTGTCGCCGGAGCAGCTGCTGCTGGTGGAGGAGCTGGTGGACGACATCAAGAACGGGCGCAACCAGGAGGCGCGCCTGGTGGACCAGCTCACACACCGGGTGGGTGCCTTGGCGCCTGGACTCGCTGACTAGGAGCCCCACCTGCTGCTGCTCTAGCGCTTGTGTGGTCGGTGTGCAGTTCCTCCTCCTCCAGTGGTTGGGGTGCACTTGGGTTATGCGTTCCTGTGCCTGTGCAGATCCAGTTCCTGGAGGTGCGGCTGGGCGAGGTGATGGCATACGCCGACATCCCGCCGTCCATGCGCCCCACCCTCACGGAGTTCGACCCGGTGGCGGCGCTCACGGGACACCCCACGCTGCAGGGCATCATGTGCGCTTGCAGGCTGTTGCGTGCTGCAGCGCCGGGGCCTCAAGGACATGTGCCCGTACTCACGTGCTTGGTGCCCATGTGTCGTGCCCGTGTGTGTGTGCAGTGGAGGTGGAGGAGCGGCTCTGCCGGCCAATCTCAACGCCGCGCAGCTGCAGGCCATCAAGGCCAACCTGCTCAAGAGCCTGGGCATCCTCCGCAACATGAGCACCTGCCTCTGTGAGTAGTTCGAGGCACTTGCATCCGATCGGGGCGGTCCATTGGTTCCCGCGTCAAGGCACCAAAGATCAGCGGTGATCTTGTGTGCACAGCACGTGCTGGCCGGCCGCGCTCACTCCCGCAGCAAGCCTGTGCGCACGGCGGCTTGTGCACACGTGCCGTGCACGTGCAGCGGACAAGCGCCGCAACGTGAGCGACACCGAGTACAACCAGTGGACGCAGCAGGTGATTGCGCAGCTGACGGACAGCGAGAAGGCAGTGGACGCACTGCTCAAGAGCGTGCAGCAGCAGCAGGCCAAGCAGGGCGGCGGTGGCGGCGGCGGCGGCGGTGGCGGGATGGCCCGGGGCGGGTCCGTTGGGCCTGGCGGCGGGCAGGAGGGCGGCGTGGACGGGGACCCGAGCTACCTGGCTGACGTCATGGCGGATGAGCTGCGGGACCGGCTGCGGCAGCTGGCCAGGCAGGTGGCCGACCTGCAGGTAAGCAGCATGCTGTGAGCTGGCAACAGCCGCCTGTTTGCTGCGTCCTTTTGCTGATCCATGGGAAGAAGACACTGGGGTGGACGTGCGTGCGTGCTGCCGGCGCTGTACTGTTGGTATGCGTGTGTGTGTGCGTGCGCAGAGCCAGGTGATTCAAAAGGAGAGCACCATCGACCAGCTCATGCTGCAAAAGGCCGAGCTGGAGAAGCGCTTTGGGCAGCCGCTCAAGGAGCGCAAGGCCGGTGAGCGCGCGACTTGCAATGTGCACCTGCACCCACCTCTTCCCTCTGCCAGCATGTGCACACGTGAACGGCGTGCTCACGGCGTGCTGCACCCGCTACCAGCCTCGCACGTCCAGCGACACCAGTCTTGCCAACTCGCCGCCAGTGAGCGCACCTCAGCTCGTGTGTGCCTGCGCGCGTGTGGTGCTGCAGACTTTGTGCCGCGTAGTGACTATGAGGAGTTGAGCCTCGAGTGCTGCAGCCTCAAGGAGCAGCTGGTCTCGTGCCTGGAGGAGCTGTCGGCGCGCGAGAGGGAGGCCTCAGACCTGGCCACCATCAACGCAAGGTACGGGGACACGTGCACGCACAGTGCTGCCCATGCACACACTGGCAGGCTGGCCTCCTCCTTGGTGTTCCAGACGCGACCTGCAGCCACAGCCATGACCTGCTCTCATCATCCCAGCGCGCAATGCAGTACCTGCCAAGCTCGGGTTGACCCTTGGGGCAAGTGCTGGGTTGAGTGCTGTGGTTTGCATGCTGCGCGCGGTACGTGCAGGTACCAGAGCCGCATGCAGACGTACCTGGACCAGGTCAAGATGCTGTATCGCGAGTACGCCGTGGCGCTGTCCAACTGGAGGACAGAGAAACTCATCCTAGACCGCAAGGTGTGGTGTTGCACGATGTGGTGGCGCTGTTCCGCACTCTGATGAGCAAATGATCAAGACGATGAGTTGTTGGGGCGCCGTGGTGGGTGCATGCACACACCCACACACACACATTCAAAGAGGCTTTCAAGCAGACGTTAAACCAAGCCTTACGCTTGCACGACGTGCGCGTGCAGAACAAGAAGTTGGCTGAGGAGGCGGACGGGTACAAGGCGGCAGTGGCCGAGTACGAAA
Organism: Chlorella sp. KRBP; assembly: GCA_004335735.1. Classification (NCBI taxonomy): domain Eukaryota; kingdom Viridiplantae; phylum Chlorophyta; class Trebouxiophyceae; order Chlorellales; family Chlorellaceae; genus Chlorella; species Chlorella sp. KRBP. The sequence goes on from QAXK01006433.1 coordinate 6,375, forward strand.
AGGGCTTTGCTACGCTCACCAAGACGGGCAACATGAACGACCTGCAGAAGGAGCTCATGGACACGGTCAGGCGCACGGCCGTCGTGCAGGTGCGCGGTACGGACGGCATCCTGCCAGTCTCCTTGTGCGCACGCATGCTCCAGCAGGGCCTGGGCCACCTGCACAGCGCTCGGCATGCCCACTCTCCAGCCGTGGCGTTACTAGTGCTTGACAGGGCAGAGAGGCTCTGCCACTCTGACAATCGCTCTCTCTGTGCTACTTTTCCCCCCACATATGCACAGATTAAGCACGCCAAGATTGCGCGTGAGCTGGAGGCGTGCAACATGCACGAGCGCGCGCTTGAGGAGCGTGTGGAAGAGCTTGAGCAGGAGGTGCGCGACGTGTCGGCCACGTGCCGGTCGCGCATGCGCTGGCTGGAGCAGGTGGCGGACAGCGCGCGGCGCCGAGTGGAGCTGCTCTTCAGGGAGCTGCAGGCATCACTGCCCCTCTCGGTGAGTGGACGCCTGCAGACGTCAACACTTCTGGGTCTCCGGCTGGCAGCGTCAGTGCTGCCTGGAAGCAACATGGGGCCGCTGGCGGGGAGCACACACTGAGTCAAGCTTGACGATGTCCTGCGCCGTCCACGTCCTTTGTCGCGTTGTGTACACCGTCCTGCAGGCGTACCAGATGTTGTCCGAGAAGCACGCACGTCAGCAGGGCGAGCTGCGTCGCATGGTTGAGGAGGCGGCTCACCAGGTGACGGCGGCGGACGAGCTGTTCAGGCTGAGGGAGGAGTGCGCCGAGTGGATGACCAAGTACGACACGTCATGCGACGCCAACGCCGAGCTCAGGTGAGGCGGGATGCCTGCAGGGTCTCTGCTGCGCTGGGTGAACAGCCTACAGTACCCCAAGCACACAGATGCTCGGGCTCACTGGGACTGTTGCGTGGTCATGTCTGGCCTGTGCAGGGAGAAGCTGCGCCAGTTGGACATGCAGTCCCAGGGCAAGTCAGACCGCACGCTCGATCTCAAGCTGTCCCAAGACCTGGTGGCCAGCCGCGTGGCGCTGGAGAGCGCGTCCAGGCGCATGCAGCTGGTCGAGTCGGAGCGCGGCCGCATGCAGCGCACGCTGGAGGAGACGCAGGTGCGACCTTGGTCGCACGCACCACCTCGGGTAGCTAGCTTGCTCGCCGTGTGCTTGCTGTTAAGGCGGGCGGCCAGTGCGGCTTCTGCGGCGGCCTGTGCGCTCGCAGACGCGCCTTCGCGAAGTGGAGGACCAACTGGCGCGCAGCGCCTCGGAGGCTGAGATGCTTCGCGCCTCCAAGGCGGAGCTTGAGCAGCGCTGGGTGGGCGGCAAGTCGCGCACCGAGGTGGACGGGATCCTTCGGCGCCTGGACGCGGCTGAGGCGGCGGCGGCGGAGAAGCACACCGACTACGCAAACCTGTGCCACCGCGTCGAGGTGAGGGCCAGCACGGTGACCGCGCCGTCCTTGCAGCAGTGGAGAGAAGACGAACGAGCTGACGCGTGCCCCGCACACGCACCCTGCGACGCTTCCGTCGCCGTGCCGCAGGAGGCGGAGCGCAAGCTGGAGCAGGCGCAGCGTGACCGCCAGAAGCACCTGGCTCAGATCACCAACCTTCGCGCCGCGCTGCGCGACGTGTCGAGCTACCGCGAGACCGCTGCGGTGGTTGGCAAGCTGCACGAGCAGTTGGACCACGCGCTGAGCAAGGAGTCGCTGGCGCGCAACGCGCTCAACCGCTCCGAGCTGCACCGCTTCGAGTCGGACAAGGACCTTCGGCACACGCAGGCCGACCTGTCGACGGTCGAGGCGCGCTCCGCCGCCAGCCAGGACCAGGCCAGGTGAGTCTGGTTGTGTGGTTGCGAGCGCCCTTCAGGGGGTGGGGGTCGGGGCACTGGTGAGTAGTGCTTTGGCGTGGGTAACACAGTGGGGTCTGCACGCGCACAACACGTGCATGCTGCGTGCAGGTGGGCGGACAAGCAGCGTCACGAGGCTCAGGCCCAGCTGGACGTGTGCATGGCTGGGCGCACCGAGGGGTGGAAGGCCAAGATGTGGTCGCGCAAACTGCAGCAGCTCAAGGTTTGTGGTGCCCTTCCCCTTCTCCGGGTCGTCGAATGGATGCAAGTCTGATGCAGGGATGGATGAGGGTCAGGGTCGCTGAGAGCACCTGCCTCGTACCTTTGTGCCTGCTGCTCCTGCTGCGTCTCAGGTGCGCAACGACGCCATTGCCGATGCACTGGACGTGGCCCGGCGGCGCATGAAGAAGCTTGAGGGCATGGCGGGCGAGGCCACGCTCAAGCTGGAGACCACCGAGGTGAGACGCCACAACGCGCGGGCGTGGCTAGGCGTGGGTGGCTAGGCGCGGCTGGGCGTGGGACCGTCATATCACAACACTATGCATGCTCTCCACGGGTAGCCAAGGCATGCACGCGTGGTGCAGACAAGTGGCTCGAGGCCCAGGACGTGGACCCAGCTGTTGTGGTGCGGCACGCGAACACTGTTGTATGGTCCATGTGTTGCAGGACCTGGGGTCCCTGCTGGGCAAGGGCGTGAGCGAGGTGGTGCGCGACGCGGCGCGTCTGCACGAGCAGTTGCTTCAGCTGCGCCTGGAGCGCGGCAAGCTGCAGCGCGAGGAGGTGCTGCTGCGGGAGAAGGTGCACTACGTGGAGCGCGTCAACGCCGAGCTGCACGAACTCATTGAAAAGTGAGTGTGTGTGCCTCGTCAGGCCGCTTGCCTGGTGGCGCCGGCGCAGCAAACAGCCTGCTGTGGGTGTCTCAGCGCTGTGTGCGGGCACGCACCTGTGCGCTGTGCGCTGCAGGTACGAGGCAGAGTTCTTCCAGCAGCAGATGCTGCTCGAGAACGACAAGGCCACGGCCCTGGCGCAGGCGCGGGCGCTGCAGGACGAGGTGACGCGGCTGCAGGAGCGCCTGGCGCAGATGCTCGCAAAGTCCGGCGACACCGACGCGCTCGACAGCCTCAACAAGTCCGTGACTGGTCTCAAAGGTAGGTGCGACCCGGTCGCAGCTGCGCTTCCTGGTGGTTGTGGCCTTCGCGACGCGCGAACCCACATGCGCGTTGCGCGCGCTGGCGTGTGCTGGTCACAGTGCAAGGCGACATGGCCCAGCGGCTCAAGGCGCACCTGTCGGCGGCCAACGCCGGCGACCGAGAGGTCATGCTCAAGCAGATCGACGCGCTGCGGGTGGCGCGCGAGGAGGCGGAGCACCTCAGGCAGGAGGCCAAGCGCCTGCAGGACGAGTACACCGCCCAGGTGCGGGCCGTGTATGGTCGTGTGCAGCAGAGCGCTGCAGGCTGTGCTGGTAGGGAGCTGAGGTGCGCTTTGCGCTGCACCCGCGGACCGCAGGGCCACGAGCTGAGCGACGTGCGCCGGCACCATAACGACGCGCTGGAGCGCCTCAAGCAGCAGAGCGACACGCTGCTGCATCTGCTCAACCTGCAGCGCAACCGCGGCAGCGCCGACGACTCGGTCCTCGAACAGGCGAGTGGTTCGGTTCGGAATCCGGCCGCGTGCCCCGGCAGCGCAGCTCCCGGCTCCGCTGTGTGCGATGCGACCCGCCGCCCTCTTGCAATGTGCGCTGCAGTTGCGCGCTGTTGCCGAGGCGACTATCAACGAGCTCAAGGACAGGCTCAAGGACAGGCAGAAGGCGCTGGACGATCTGGAGCGCCTGTTTGCGGACGAGAAGGCGCGCTGGCAGGCACAGCACGAGGGAGACCGCGCTGAGATCCTCGCCCTCAACCAGCGCCTCTTCGAGCACAACGACGCCTCCATCAACAAGCTCAAGGTGCGCGGCGTGCGAGCAGTGCGACCGCTGCGACGATTGCGGCGCACGAGCAGCTTGCCGTGCGGTGGTCGCTTAGCGAATGCGACTGAGCTCTGGTGCGCGCGCAGGACCAGCTTTCGCGCGTTCCCGGCGTGGACGGCGGCGTGAGCGGCTTGCTGGAGGCCGACACGCTGCGCAAGCAGATGGGCCAGCAGGGCGACGAGCTGTCGGCGCTGAGGGCCAAGATCGAGCAGCAGGAGGCCGACCGCCGCGTGCTGGAGAAGGCACACTCCGAGGAGGTGAGACTCTTGGCCCCTTCTGCCTCCCTGCATCACCTGCTGGGTCTCATGCAGTGCGATGCCTGGCACTGTGGGGACGTTGCCCTTCTTGCCTTGCCTTGGCCGCAGGTCAAGCGCTTGCTGGGTGAGATCCAGCGCCTGACGGCTGCGCTGGACGCCAGCCGTCAGCACGTGGGCCCCACGCGGCAGCAGATGGACAAGCTGCAGGCGGCCATCAACACCAAGGACGAGAAGCTGCGCCTGCTGAGGGACGCCTTCAAGACGCTGGAGGTGCGCATTAGCCAGCTGTTTGGGGCTGGGGCTGGAAGGGCGCTGAAATGGGTGGTCTGCAGCTGCCTGTGCTGGAGGGTCCTGCGGCAATGGACGGTCAACGATGGTGAGCGAGGCATGTGCTGTGTTTGTGCGGCGCTTTGCTGCTGGTTGCAGGAGAAGCTGATTGACGCGCACAAGCGTCTGACGGACGAGGAGATGAAGCACGCCGAGGCAATGTCCACCGAGCAGGACGCGCGTCGCAAGGACGAGGAGGAGAGGAGCCAGCTCAAGCGACTCAACGCCTCCTTGCAGGCGCGTGCTCACTGGCCAAGTGTCTGCTTGGCCTCTCCTGGAATGCATGTATGTATACCTGATGTGCTCACGTTCTGCTGCCAGCGTGGCCAGGTATGCCAACTGCAACCGTTCCACCTGCAGCTCACCCTCACCATGGCTTTCCACACCGTCCCTTGGGCTGTGCAGGCGGAGGTGACGCGCCTGCGGCAGGAGCTACAGTCCCTGCACCTCAACGGCCTGGCCGGGGACGATGGGCTCTCCGCCATGCGCGAGCAGCTGCAGGCGGCTGTCGACCGCGCCGCGCACCTCGACCAGGAGCTGGCGCGCACGCGCCTGGCGCTGCAGCGGCTCAAGAACGCCGAGCGCACCGTGGTTGACCTGACCACGGGCATGAGCGTGGAGGCCAAGCGGCAGGTGGACGAGCTCACCAAGCGCGTGCACGTGCTGGAGCGGCACAACGCGCAGCTGAGGAGGGCGGCGGCCAGGGGCGACGGGGATGACGACGCTGCGTCGATGGCGGACCAGCAGCAACACGGTGGAGGTGGTGGTGGGCCTGGGGGCGGCGGCGGGCCTGGGGGTGCTGGCGGGCGTGGTTTGGGTGGCAAGGGTGGGCCGGGGCAGGACCAGGGCAGCGGCAGCCGGCCTGGGACAAGCGGCGGTGGCGCGGGAGGAGGGGCCATGGCGGTGCCGGATGTGTCGGGGGCGGACACGGCGTCGCGGAGCGCGGCGGCGGTTGCTCAGTGGGAGGAGTCGAAGAAGCTCAACAAGCGGATTGACGAGCTCAAACGCAAGGTGCACGTTACTATGGTGCACAAGGGATTCCGGGGAGCCTGACTCGCAGGAGACGCAGTGCACGGCAGGCGGGTCAGCGGGTCAAGGCGGCCCACTCATCTGCACCCATGCCTGGCTGCCCTGCTGCACTGTGCCTGATTGCGATCTGCTGCGTGGGTGCGGTGTTGTGGTGTGTGCAGTTGGCGCTCAAGCAGGAGGAGGTGGTGGCGAGCAAGGCCGAGGTGGACAAGCGCACGGGGCAGGTGCAGGTGCTGCAGGCGGAGCTCGACAAGCAATCAGCAGTCATCAGGGACATGCAGGTGGGTGGCGAGGTGTTGCTGGGGCTCGTGAAGGAGCTGGTGGGAAGCCGTAGCAGATGATTGAGCTTGGTCTGTGATGCGTAAGCGCAGGAAGCCCTGCAGCGCGCCCAGGCACAAGCGCAAGCGCGCCCTCCCACCGCCGATGTGCACAAGCTCCGCGAGTGCCTGGAGCGCCTCGCTGCCGCGGAGGCCGAGGTCGACGCGCAGCGGGCGCAGCTAGCGCGCGCGCAGCAGTCGGGCAGCGCGTCTGCGGGTGGCGCGGCGGCGGGCGGCGGCGACGCGCTGCAGCAAAACACGGAGCTGTTCGAGCTGCGGCTACAGCGCGACCAGGCGCAGCTCCAGGCCAAGCGTCTCAAGGATCGCATCACCGAGCTGTTCGGCGCGCAGGAAGCCGACCTCACCGCAACCCGCGCCGCTAGCACTGGCGGTGGCGCAGCATCGCAGCAGCGAGGGGCCGCGGTTGGGGCGGGCACAAGCGGCAGCACCAGCAAGGGGCGGGGGAGTGCAGGCGGCGCGCGGCTGCAGCTGCCTGGTGGCACGGGCAGCGCGCACGAGGCCGAGCTGCTGAGCACGATCGCCAACCTCAAGGCGGCGCTGGAGAAGGCCACCGCGTCCAGCACACCCACCACCAAGTACATGGCGGTGAGTGCACGCTCTCTCTCACCTCAACCGCTACCAGCTAGCTGTTCATCAGCAGTCACCATGCGTGTTGAGGCTGGTTGAGACTGACTGCGCGTCGTGTGAGTGCCACGTCGTGCGGCCGCAAGCGTAGGAGGTGCAGAAGCGCAAGGAGGCCCAGCAGGAAGCTGCCGCGGCCAAGCAAGAGGCCGACAAGCTGCGGGCCCAGGGCGCCACGCTGCAGCGCATGCTCGCCGAGCTGCAGGCAGCCACCGCCGACCTCCGCAGGCAGCTGCGCGCCGCGCAGGAGGGTGCGGCGGGAGGGCCGGCAGAGGCGGCGGCGGCGGCGGCGGCGCACTTGGCGTCTGTGGAGAAGGTGGTGAGGGACCGGGACGCGGAGGTGGGCGCGCTGCGTGCGGCCGTGGAGGACCGGGACAGGCAAATCACCCAGCTCCAAGCAGGTGAGAGAGTGAAAGCAGGGCACCATGCTTGGGTGTGCAGTCTGGGTGTGTGCACCTCGCCAAAGTTCATCCTGCTGACATCAGTTGGCCTGCACTGCCGCAAAATGTGTGTTGTTGCCAGAGCTGGCAGGCGGTGAGGAGGGCGAGCGCGCCGGCGAGGCCGTGCGTCAGCTGCGCTCCGAGCTGGGTGTGCTGCGTGCGCGCCTGTCCGAGGTGGAGGGCGAGAACGGCGACCTCAAGGCGGAGCTCAACGCCTTTGACCCGCGCTTCTTTGACGAGATTGAGGACCTCAAGCACGAACACTATGTGCTCAGCATCAAGGTGCGGGCGGGTTTGGGTGCTTTGTCGTGGGTAGGGTTGACCTCCTAAGGTTGCCTTGGTGGAAGGACAGGTACTTGCAGGTGCTCATGTGTTGAACGTCGCACGGTGTTTGCGTGTGTGCAGGTGGACGAGTACGAGCGCATCATCCTGCAGCTAAGCACGCGCCTGGGCCAGCCGCCACCACCAGGGTTGCGGCTGCAGTCGCTGTGACGTGATGTGCCACTGCGTACTGACCCACCTGACTGAGCATGCCATGGCTGCAAGCACTTGGCACCTGCTGGCTTGAGTGGCAAGAGTGCTGCACCTCCTCAGCCCAACCCGGCGGATGGGACGCCAGAGCATGAGGATCTAGGTTAGGATGCAGCCCCAGGAGGTTCCAGCCCCAGCATGGAATGCTGGTGCCAGGGAGGCGGCTGTACTACTACCAGCTGGCTCCTTGCATACGGGTCACGGAGTTGAGAGTTGGTTTAGGGGAAGGGCAAAGCCCTCCAAGAAATAGTTAT
>QAXK01006439.1:0-10608 GCA_004335735.1 Chlorella sp. KRBP
CCTCCCTCGCCACCACCCAGCCCTAAGCCTCCAGCCCGCCACCTCCTCCCAGCCCCAAGCCACCGCCACCTCCAAGTCCCAAGCCACCCAGTCCACCTGTGAAGCAGCCATCCCCACCACCCAGCCCCATGCCACCACCACCCAGCCCCAAGCCACCACCGCCGCCTCCCAAGCCCTCCTCCCCTCCACCTCCGTCGCCGTCGCCTCTACCACCATCTCCTCGTCCCCAGCTCCCGCCACCACCGCCGCCAGTCTACAACCCCCCGCCCCGCCCCTCCCCACCCCTGCCAGACCGCCACATCAGGTCTCCCGCCCCTCCCCGTCCACCCCCCAAGCCACCGCGGCCACCACCAGTGCCACCTGGCCAGTGGACGCGGGCCGGCCGCAGGCGCCGGCAGTGAACGAGCAGTGAGGTTGCTAGAGCCGCGCACACGCAGGCTCGACCTCGGTGACTCCCCAGCTTGACAGAGATCAGTACAGCGGACCTTGACCTGCAGGCAGGGATGAGCCACGCTCTCTAGAACCAGCGCACGATTCGAATGCCGCCTTGATGATGACCTCTGTAGAGCCTTTTGCCAGGAAGCCTTTGATATAGGGGCCTTAAAGGCTCTCTCTCTGTGATGCTGCTTTGCCGTGGTGCTTGCTCGCCCATATGCGCTTGCTTTAAACGGCCCGCGCTGTGCACGGTCTCAGAATCCCGTTGTTTCGCACACACATATACATACGTGCGCTCGACACATCGCGCTGAGCAGCAAAGCATTCCGCACATCGCAGTCTCGCAGTCTGCACGGCTTTGACGTAGATTGCCGTGCTCGACTCGAAAAGTGGACGACGGCTCCCGCTCCAGACCAGCGCACCTGCAGCACAGCTTGGCACAGCCTTAGAACGCGCAGTGCGCTGCTCGTGAGGCGTCTCCAAACGCGCGGCAGGAAAGCCAACGTCAACGCCAGATGGCCAGCAGAAGGCCGAGCGCAGTGTGCACCGCGCTGGCGATGTCGTGGGTGGTGCTCGCGGCGCTGATGCTCCAGCCTACCTACGCGCAGCTGAGGGTCAAGGCGACGGGTGCGCCTTTCGGGCCTGCGGGGCGCCCGCCTATGACTTTCACGACATCCGAATGCTACCAAGAGGAGCCTTTTACCGTTCCCTGCTAGCAAGAGGAGCCTTTTGCCGTTTGATGTGCTTGCAGGTGAGGTGCTCATCTACCCCTCAGAGGCCAGTGAGAGCACGCCGGCGGACAATGCAACCACTGGCTTGGGCACAGCTTTTAGTCCCCAGCTTGACTACATTCTCAAGGTCAGGACGGCCGTGGGCGTCGCTGTCACCGACCAGACGCTCTGGTACCTTGCGTGGCCCGGTCTCGTGAACGCCGACCAGGTCCTGCAGACGGGTGCGTGCACGTGTGTGCCACTCGAAGCAACAGCCATCTTGTACGACTGTACTTCAACCTGCAATTCAAGGTGCTCCTGTGATGTGCTGCAGGTCAGACCGTCAGCGTCGCCGGTATCCTGGTCGGCACGTCGCTGTACGTATCGGAGATCAAGGTGCGCCCCTTTGCTGCTGTTCTGTCCAAATGCCTCTTGACACTCCCCAGATTCTGATGTAAGCATGTGCCATGGCGTGGTGGCATGGCGCAGATTGTGACAGCGGCACCTCCTCAGGACTTCTTCTACGGCTCCGCCAGCGTGACCCTGTCGTCCATCACGTTCCTGGTCAGCCTCTGCGGCCAGGTAAGCCATGCAAAGACTTGGGTGATGCTTGGAACTGTGGAAGGTTCACGGCGTTCGGTGCAGCCCTCAGGTCTACACTGGGCTGACGGCGTTCTGTGCGCAGGCCTCTGTGAGCAACGTCACGGCGTTCAAGGGGCTCTGGACCCAGGTGCGCGTGCTGATGCGCTTGCTGTGCTGGCATCCACCCGCTCACCAGGGCTAACTGGATCCCTGTCTTCAGCAGTGTTGATGCGCCTGCGTACGCCACCTGCGAAGGCTGGTGCGGTGGCCGCCAAGACGGACGTCACCAACACGCTCGAGTCCATCTACCGCGACTGCTCTTGGGGCAAGGTGAGGTGACATCCTCTCAGATTGCTCTGAGCTGGAGCAGAAAATCATGCCCGACCTAGCAAGACAGTTGTCGTGGCCCAACCTAAGCGTGGCGTCCAAACCTACACCCGGTGTCGCAACACGCAGGTCCAGTTCCCAGACGCGTCCAACGTGGTCGTCGACCTGAGAAGCCAGACGCCGCCCACCTCCATCCGTGATGCGATTCCTTGCTCTGGCAGCTCCATGACGTGCTCTGGCGTAATTTCTACGCTGGACGCCGGCCAGTGTGCCAGCCTGCGTAACAGCTGGATGCAGTGGGCCATCAACACGTCGCTGTCGGTGAGCCTGCGGCTGACAAGCCACATCCACTCTCACTCTCACTCTAAAAACGCACAGTCTCACCAACTCCTCCCACTAACCTCTGCCTCCGCCATTACCACCTGGTGTCAACAGCTGTACGGCATTGACGCCAACAAGTACAGCCGGCGCGTCATGATCATTCCTCCGCTGTCGGTCTTCATGGTCTCGGGCCTGGCCATGATTGGGATTGGCGCCGACGGCTCGACCAACGCCTTCATCCAGGTGCGCAGGCCCTTGCCAGCATCATGGCGCTGATGAGGCAGGGCAGAGGGGGTGATTGTGTGCTGTTGTTCCTCCGCACGCCCAGCCCACCCTGTCACCACGCACCGCAGGGCCCGTACGCCATGGCCTCGCCAAGGTCAGCCTTCCATGAGCTCGGCCACAACTACGGCCTGAGGCACTCTTGGAGCATCAGGAGCGGCGTGCTGAGGGACTATGACGACTTGTCGTGCGGCATGGGCAGCGTGGCCATCAACGGCACCAAGACGCGCTGCCTGAACGCGCCACAGGTGGGGACCACGTGCCTGCGCACTCGCCAGCCAGCCAGCCGGCCGCGCTGAAAGCAAAACGCAATGTGCTCTACTGGACTGTGGGTCTTTCTCGTCATCTGCCGCAGGCGTGGTACGCGGGCTGGGCCGAGCCTGTTGACATGCTCAACAGCACGAGCCTGCCAGTGGGGCAATGGATCACACGCACCCTGCCCATCTACATGTCCACCAAGACCAACTTCATCAGGGTGGGTGTTGAACTGGCTGCTGCGGCTCGCGCAAGAGGTACCTCGGTCTGCCTGTGCCACCTCGCACCACAGGCATGCCTTGCCGCGGCGCAACGGAACGCACTCACGCGCAACTGATGGACTTGCTGCACGGCGCAGGTGACACCCACTTGGCAGTCGGTTGTGGGCCCAAGCTACTTCTTCTCCTGGCGCCAGTCGGTGGGACGCGACACGGTGCTGGAGCCCTGGTACTACTCGGGGTGAGCCTCACCCTGCTTGCTCTGCACGGCGTGTCGCCTTTTGTGCTTTTCCCGGGCCGCAGTCAGCCCAACCTAGTGACTAATTATCCTGTTGTTGTGTGGCCCGTGCGCGCGCAGGATCAGCGTGCACGAGTACAACGGGACGCGCGCCGCCCAGTCAAGCGCCTACCCCGTGCTCCAGGCCAACTTCATCACCCTGGTGAGCTACGCCACGGAACCAGACTTGCGTTCAGGTGTGCGCCACGCTGCCGCCACGGTGCTGACATGTTGTCTGAGTTAAGCCCTCCATCTGCCCTCCATCTGCACGAGCGCAGGGCTCCACGCTCAAGCTCCCTCTTGCCAACCTTGCCGCCAAGTTCACGGTCAACAGCACCACCAGCGCCACCATCAGGTTCTGCCGCTACACGCAAGCCACCGAGACGAGTTGCACCGACGGGCTGGACAACGACTGCAACGGGCTGGTGGACGCTTCGGACCCTGCCTGCAAGACCGTGGCGGGCTGAGCGGTGGACTGGCAGTGCTACGTGCATTGGCACAGCCGCCATCCACGTAGCGGCTGCATGTCCTGTCCTCCAGTCTCTGCTTCGTTGCTCTCTACTGCTCTGTCCGACATCTGTCACCTCTGTTCAGGCCACATCTTGAGGTCATGATGAGGCGCGTGCCGGAATCACGGACCAACAAAGGACTGCTGCCTGCACTCAGGCCCCACAATGTTGGTCACGCAAGTTGCTGCCGCCATCGCTGCCGCTGCTGAAGCTGTGCTCACCTTTCCCTGCCCCTGTGCATTTGCGCGGGCACCACACGAACCGTCGCCTGAGATACGGCGCCGTCCGCTGGTGTTTTAAGCCTGACGCGTCTGCCCGCTGTCTCTATACATTCTCCGTGCACATAAGGCTACTTTTGCCTGTCCATTACCTGTCCATTGCGTTGCCTGCCTGTACAGGGGCTCATTGCAGCGGATGCAAAGGATGCCCACAGTCTGATCTGCACGTGACACCGCGTCAACAATGGCCAGCTCTAGCTCGCGCCATGCGGTGCGCCCGCCGCCAGCGCCACCCAGATGCGCGCCTCGAGCTCAGCCTTCTTTCCGCTGACGGGCAGCTTGCGCGCGCGCAGCCACGCCTGCATCTCCGGGATGGTCAGGGACAGCGGCTGTCCATGGGCGCCGGCTTGGCATGATGCCACCTGCGCGCACATGTGCGGGACACCAGCACCAGGGCATGTGGCACATGACATCACCTCTCAGTCACAGTCGTGCAGTCTTGCGTGTGCAGGCTTCACGTTGGCGTCCCTCGCCCTCCTCACCTTGGCCTGCACTGCTGCCAGATCGACCTCGGCCTTGGCCCGCTTGCGGGGGGCCTGTGCGCCGCTGGTGTCGGGCGCTTCGACGTCGGTGCCGGCCGCTGCTGGTTGTTGCGAAGCCGCCGTCGCTGCAGCAGCAGGACCACCACCGCCACCACCCGCCGAACCGCCGGGCTCGGCCAAGAGCGCCGACGGGGCTGGCGCGGTGGAGGTGCCGGCTGGGGCTGCGAGGACTGCCTTGGGAGGCTTGGCGGTGGGCGCAGCGCGAGGCTTCTTGGGTGCAGGTTGCGCCGCCGTTGCCGGCTGCGCCGCTCCCGCGCCTAGCGTGGCAGCTGTCGAAGGCGTTGCCAGCTTGCCCTTGGCGACGGCCTTGGGCACCGCGCTGGCAGGCGTCGCGCGCTTGGCTCCAGCTGCAGGCGCCGAGGTGGATCCGGTGGCGCGCGACATGAGAGCGGGCCTGCGAGGCACCCTTGATGCGGGCGCTGGGACTGCCACGTCTCGAGGAGGAGGTGAGGCTGCACGTCCCGCGCCACCGCAACCACCGCCCGCCTCCAAGGCCGACGCGCTGCGCGCGCCCTCGCTGGCAGGCGGCACCTCCAAGTGCCCGTGCTGCTCTGCCACCTGCGCGAACGAGGAGCCGAACATGCAGTGTGTGGAGGCTTGACAGCGCCTTGACCCACTCGCTTCCCCATCCGACCCACCTCCGATCGCTCACCTTCTCTATCGCTGCCCGCAGGGAGCCCCACCTCTGCGCCTCCTCTTGGCGGGCAGCAGGGCGTGCCGTGTGGATGGAGCGCAAGCGCGCGTCAACCACCCCTCCGCCTGCGTCCTGCCCCAACCCAGGGTGCCCCGAGGCCGTGCCACCACCACCGCCACCACCACCACCAGGCCCTGTCGCAGCATCGCCTGCACTCGTTAGCAGAGGCCTGAAGGTCGCCAGCAGGGGCGAGGCCGTGGAAGGATGCGTGGCCAAGTCGTGGGTGGCCGCCCCACCGCCCCACCACCACCTTGAGCCAGGCAGCAGCACCAGGCCCCCCTCGCCCTCCCCAACCTCACCCTGCTGATGCAGGAGGGTGTCTGGCAGCACACTGTCGGTGCCGCCACCCTGCGTGGCGTCGGTGCTGCTGGCGCTGACCCACCCACCCCCACCCCCACCCCCACCGCCCGCTGCTGCCTCCATGGTCCCCTGCGTGGCGCTGCCTGACGTCAGCTGCTGTGGGGCTGGAGGTGTGGCCTTGGTTTTGGTGGCGGGGCGCTTGGCAGCGCTGCGCGTGGTGTCCTGTCCGCCTGGCGTGATGGTGGCGTGAGGGGGCATGAGCTGGACGGACAATGGCTGGCCTGCCCACAGCTTGAAGGGGCTGGAGGACAGGGAGTGAACCAACACCTGCGGGAGGAAGGTCACACAGGATCCCAGGTAGCTGCGTGCGTGGCACTGTCAAAGCAGTGATGACATGGTGCCAGCGGCGCTTCAAGTTGGCACGGCTCACCTGGTGTGGGCTCATGCTGACAGTGCTCTTGTCCGCGTGATTGGATGAGGTGAGCTCAGGGCCGAGGTGCTGCAGCCCCGCAGCAGTGAGGCAGCAGCAGGCGGGCACCTCCCACACGCCGCACTCGCCGCTGTCAGCGTTGAAGTCCTGCGCACCACCACCCAACGGTACAATGCATCGACGGCACTGCAGCTGGAGGTGCGCACGTGAGTGGGGCGTGCCTCAACAGCCCCTTCCTTTGCCACACCCTGCTGCATGGCATGGCACCACGCGTGTAGGTGTGGCTGCTCACCTGGGACACCTCCAGCAGCAGCAGCCCCTCCCCCTCCCCACCAGTGGCAGGCAGGTCCTCACACATCCAGGGGGCCTGCTGAGCCCACATGCGCCGGACCACGGCCACGTCGTGCGCTTCCTCGTCGCTCTGCAGTGCCCCTCCCCCACCCTGCGCTCCCGCCCTCGTGCTGCTCACGTCCCCAGGGCCCCCTCCCCCTCCCCCTCCTCCTCCTCCCGCCCCACCTGAGGATGCCCCGGCTGCAGTGTGCACGCGCACGCTGCGCACTCCCTTGATGAACACAGGCACCAGGTGGGGCAGCGCCACGCACGGCGTGTTGAACAGCAGGCGGGCAGCACGGCGCTGCACCGCAGAGGGGTGCTGCTGCTGCGTGGCAGTCGCGCCGGATGGGGCCACGGCGTGAGAGGGATGCCCCAGCAGCAGGGCAGAGGCCAGGCCCCTCTCCTCATGCAGCCAGGGCTGCGCGTGTGAGTCCTGCCTGCCCACAGTCGCACGGCCTTGCTCCTGCACACCCGTCTGGCTGCCTGCTGCTGTGGGGTCCTTGGCACGCAGGAGGGACGCCACACTGAGCGGAGTGAAGCGCACCACACCTGCACACACGACCACACACGTGCTTGTCACCCAGTGCCACAAGCATGAGAACCCTGCCTTGCCGGGACCTACCAAGCCCAGCCTGAGAGCGGACGCACTTGAGTGCTCGACGTGCAGGGTCGTGGCGGCACCACCACCGGGGTTGCCGCTCCCTGACAAGGGCATGGCCAGCGCCAGGCGCACACATGGAGCCGTCAGCTGCACGCCAGGCGCCCCCGCCATGAGTGCCGACAGCGACCCCGCGGGCAGGTGCACCCAGGTGCCCGGGTGCAGGCACTGCCAGCCAGTCTCCTGCGTGCAGCAAGGCCAATTGGTGAGGTGGTCCTCTCCTGCGCCGGCTCCTCTCCTGAGCAGTCCTGAGGAAGGCGCACCTCGACGAGCCTCGCGACTCCACTGGCAGCCACGCGAGCGAGCTCGTGCCGGTCTCGCAGCGGCTTGAGGCTCGCGCACGACTTGATGTCCGCGTTCGCGCGCAGGCCCAGCGCGGCGGCGGCCAGGAACACCGACTTGAAGACGCGCGCAAGGAGAGCCTGCGCAGCTCGTGCCGCAGGTTGCGCTGCTGTCGCGCCTGTGTGTGGAGAGAGCCTGTGTAGGGGGAGGAGCACAGGGGGTGGTGCGTACCTTGTGCGTGCACACCACCAGAGTGCATCTGCCTCCTGCTGCTGGCGCGGACGCAGCGTGGACCGTCTCCGCCCAGATGACGCAGTCGCCCAGCTGACTGGCCTGCAGGTGCTGCAAGACCCTGCTGCACGCCTGCCGCACACGCCACTGCGCCTCCTCCGCATCCTCCGCGTCCTCCAGCGCTGCTGTGGTGCTCCGCGGTGCAGTCAGCTGGAAGGCGAGCCGTGCCAGGCTGCCATGCTCCACAGAGGACTGCAGCTGCAACACCACCGCTGCCATCTCTCTTGTGCCGCACCTCGTGCCACCGCCCGCCACCAGGGCGGATCCATGCACACCGCACACGACCGTCAGCGACGCCGCGATTGGCAGATTTGGACTGCCACCCAACGCTCAGCACACACCACACACAGCTGCAGATGGCCTCCCCAATGCTCCGTGCCAGGTCTGTGGCCTCCACCTGCAGCAGCGCGAGGAGCGCCGTGTTCCGGACCAGCGGCGCTGTGCGGAGCCGCGTGCAGAGCCGCACTGGCCAGCTGCAGTGCAAGGCGCTGCTCACGCCCCCGCCAGCAGGTGCGCAGGCTCTTTGTGGTCGCCGTGCCGATTTGTGGCTGTGTGGCCAGCAGCCAAGGCACGCGCGCGCGGGCACAGCAGGCGGGGCTGCGCTGGGCGGGTTAGCTGCACGCCAGATTGGTGCGCATCGGCACTGGCAGAGGCCCTCTGGCTCCTCGAAGGCCAATCGTGCACCAGTGGACGAGCAGCGCGCCATGGGATTGCTTCCTGCGTGGCTCTGCATCTTCTGCAGGCGAGAAGAAGAAGTTCATCACGCGGGAGGAGGAGCCCGAGGAGTACTGGTCCAGCAAGGGCGAGCGGGCGGGCGCCAACCCGTTCAAGGTGCGTGGCGGCGGCATGCATGCTCTCGATGCCCACAGCAACTGCAGCTCGAGCAGCAGCTGTGCAGCTGTGCAGCACCTGTGGGTCCATGACGCCAGCCACACATCCTCACCGGGGTGCGCATCTCGTCGTGCTCTGCCAATCGTTGCGCCCGCAGGACCCCATCGCAATCGTGGGCATCGTGGCCATCTTCTTCCCCTTCATCTTCCTGCTGGTGGCCATCGCGACAGGCGCCGTCGACCTCTCCGTGTACCGGTAATCTGGTGATGCGAGCGCGCGCGCCACCATGGGAAGCTGACAAGTTAGAGGAGCCAGGGTGACTGCTGCGGAGTAGAGCAGCAGCACCTGGTTTGTGTGCGTAGTTTGATCATGACCCTGGCAACGCTCTGGAGAGGGCCGCGCCAACGAGCGGGCCGCTAGACTCTGTGGGCGTGTGGTGCGCGCCCGCCAGAGGGTTGCACCTTGCCATTTTTGCTGACAGAGAGACCCGGGATGGGGTGCTGGTGCCCTGTTTGCTCCGGGTTGATTTTGATGATTTTGCGATGAGTCCGCACGGCTTGGGGCCGCCTTCACCCGCACTATGACTGCACCGCACACCCAACAATTTCACATCTCAGTGACGAGTTCTCCTGCTCCTATTGCGCATGTTCTGCGTGTTGTCCTCTGGAGGTGTTGTACACGATCTGCAAATCGAGCCGCACAATCGACAAGATGGTGAAGAAGCGCGTTGGCGGCGCGCAGCGCTACGCGAGCAAGGCCTCTGGCGGCGCGATTGCCAAGGCGTCGCGCAAACATGGCGCTGGCGGCAGCGCGTCGGCAGAGCCGGCAGCCGCAGCCGGAGCGCCACCCAAGCACTTGCAGCGCAAGATTGCCAGGAAGGTGGGCTTCCTGGACAAGGTGGCCGCCAGCTCCAAGGCCGTGGCCCTGGCGCGAGCGGGCGTGGCCAAGCCCGGCACGCGGAGGCGCGCAGGCACGACGCTGCAGAACCTGTCCACGCTCAGCGGCGTGCTTGAAGAGGTGCAGCAGGACGTGCTCACCAAGGCCAAGCAGCAGCAAGCAGCAGCAGGGGGCAAGGCGAAGGGCGGCCAGGGCACGTTCGGGCAGTCGGTGCACAGCGGGCGCGCCAGGTCTGCCGTGCAGGCCACAGAGACGGCGCGGCTACAGCAGGTGCTGCAGCACCCCGTGTTCAAGTCCAACCCCATCGCGGCCATCACCAACCACCTCAAGTCCACGCTGCCAGCAGCCCCACCGGCGCCGGCGGCTGTTGCGAGCAGTCGCAAGGGCGGCGCACCGCTGAGCAAGCAGCCGCGCAAGGGCAAGCAGCAGGCTAGAGGTCCCAGGGGGCCTGAGGGCGGGCCCGACGTTGTTGACATGCAGTGAGCACTTGCAGCAATGGAACGACGCGCGATGCATGCTAAACATGACGGGGACATGCATCTGACGCTGGACTGTCCTGTACATGACACTGGCTTGAGACTATTGCATATGTACAGACTGTCTGTTGTTTGGCCTCTCACGCGAGGACTGGGGGGCATGTAAAAGCACGTGAGTTCACGAGGAGACTGGGCAATATGAAGGCGCAAGCTCAAGAGTAACAACAGTGCATTGGGGAATGCAGTTTCTGTCAGTCACAGGGCAGTCTGTGCTTTCGCCGCGCATACAGCACGATCAGACGATGCACGCCAGGTGCACACTCACTCACTCCTCGTCTCAGCAGGGGCGGCCACCGAGTCCCTGTCACTGCTGACGTCTGTGGAGTCGTCATGGCTGGAGCAGGTGGTGTCGGTCAGGTGGCAGGAGGCACCGGACAGCTTGGCCGCCTTGGAAAGCTCCTGATCACGTGGCCCAGCACTGCAGTCCTTGCTCTCGGGCAGGGAGTGCGCCAGCAGGTCCAGCCGGTTGTCGTGCGCTTGCTGTGCCACGGCGCCATACACCAGGTAGACGGTGACGGCGGCAATGGTGGCGTACCCGAAGCGCTCGTAGCTCTGCACGTCCAGCTGGCCCATGAGAAAGGCGTTGACAAACACGGAGCCGCACGGCACGAGAGGCCAGA
>QAXK01006449.1:0-10613 GCA_004335735.1 Chlorella sp. KRBP
GCCGGTGAGGGTCCGCCTCCCCTGCAACCCAAAAAAAACAGGCATAAGCAGCATAAGCAGAACCCGATCCGACTGGCGACACCCCAAGTTGTACACAGGATCCAGCTCAACAGCCACGCATGCATGCCATGTTGTAGCAACACACTCACTGGCCCAGTGAGTATGTTACTGCCAATTGGCAGAACTTGCAAGTTCTAGAGTCTAGAACTGGTGTCTCAGAAATGCCACGATGATCATCTGACAGGCTGTTGTGCTTGCTGCCACTGCCAACGACAGCTTTGGCTTCACAGCCACAGAGGCAGTGGCAATCCTGGGAGCACACACGCTCGGCAGGGCCAACCCAGCCAACAGCGGCTTCCAGGGCCCCTGGGTGCGCCGCGACAACACACTGGACAACGCATACTACGTTGACCTGAACAACTCAGCAGCTGGATGGGCCCAGACCACTGTGCAGGTAAAGAGCCTTGGACGAGGCCCAGTCTTCTCATGTTCTGTCCAACCTGACGTCACGGCATGTCCTCAGCAACCGTGTTGAGACGGCTGTTCTTCAATTCAGTTTAGTCCACCATGCCTGTGTAGCCACGAAGGTGTGCACATGTTCCTTCGGCAGGCACTGTCTGAGCCACAGCTGCCCTTGTTGTCTTTCTGCAGGCTCCTGGCGGCAAGATCCAGTGGCAGCGGGTGGACACTCCTCCCAGAAATGCACCGCCAGGCTCCCCAAACCCGACATTCCTGATGCTGAATGCCGACATGTGTCTGCTCAAAAGCTTTCCTATCAACAGCACGGGGGGCGCCAGCTGCACCTATGCCACTTGCAAGTGGGCTCCCACAGCAGCAACGGTGACCAGCTACGCTCAGAACAACACCAAGTGGTGAGTTGCAAGCTGCATCCGACATGCCTTGTGCCGGCTGTGCTCATTGAGTCATTGATGAGTCATCACTGATGACGAGCAGTGCTCACTGAGTTGTCAGCGCTCAGTGCATGAAGGCTCCTGACAGCAGCAAGTTGTGGCAGCAGCAGCTTGCCAAGCATCAGAAGCAAGTCTAGCCTCACAGCACGGCAGGACCACAAATAGCTATGGCTGAAGCTTGCACCGTCCGACATGAACTGCACCGATGCAGCATTTGCAAACCACATTGCCAGGCAATCTGACCACTGAGGGACATAAACAGTACCCTGGCCTTGGTTCTTGACCCTGGCTTTCACCTTGCTGTTTGTGGTGTGCTACGCAGGCTCGATGACTTTGGTGCAGCGTTTGCAAAGATGCAGACCGTCTGCGGCCGCACCACCTCTTCCACCGGTGTCGTCACCATCACCAGGTGCACCCTCTCCAGCCCCACGGCCGGCACAGCAGCTGCGTCGGCTCGCGCACAGAAGAGGATTGCAGCGATCACCTCCGCCCCACACGTCTCAGAGGCCATCCAGGCTGCTGCTGCTGCTGCAGACGCTGCCGCTGCTGCGAATGCTGCAGAGCCTTTTGTGGACCCCAGGCCGGTGGTGGTGCCTCTAGAAGGGACCGATGCTGACTTAGTCCCAGACAGCACTGTCATGGCAGGAGCACCCGAGGGTGACTCAGGCAGGCGCAGGGCTGCCAGGAAGCTGGCTTGATGGGGTGTTGCAGGGTTCAGGGGGCAAGGACTGGTCAGCCAGAGCGACCTACAGAAGGCTGAGAGCACTGGCCCACTGGCAAAGGCCATGTACAGGCAAACCTTTGATCAGACTGGCAGTGTGGCACTGACAGAATTGAACTGCAGGACCAGCACCAAGGCTTTTTGAACACAGCGGTTAGGCGGCCTGCTGGGGTAGAGATGTGCCAGAGTTTAGGTCTTCGGGTCAACTCTTGACAGTTGACCATCATCTGCACTGCATCATCAACAGTCCCGCCTTCAGAGCACTGTTTGAGTTGCACAACAAGCGCACACTTTTTCACATGGCACGCACCTTTCCAAAATGTGTTCCTAATGCTCGTCTGTGGCCTGTGCCGGGCAACAGAATAGGAGGTATCTTCCAGTTTGTTCAGCGAGGTGAGCACTCTAGCAGCTGCAAGCACCGTGACCATGCCGGACTTTGACTTGAAATGCTGCGCCGGGTTTGTCCTTGAGGCTGAATGTGGTTTTCACAAAGGTGGTGGTGGTAGTGTGGGTTGTTGACTGTCTTGAGCAACAGCCTCCTGGTCAGTTGCATATGTTTGGGTTTTTGAGCCACACTTGTCTTCTTCGCACCCCTGAGCTTTCAAGGCAAGGTGTTGGAGCTTGTTGTGCTAGCACAACAAGCGCTATGTGTCGGTCTGTGGCGCACAACCATACATCATACGGTTGCTGCTTTTTCCCCCTTGCATGCCTCTGATCAATGGGCCTCAGAGTGGCAACCTGATACCAGGGTGTGGTCACCTGACATTCATGATGTTGTGTTTGGTGGCCTTTTGAGTTGGCCTCGGATGATTTGCATTTTCTAATAGAATACTGAATGCCACGATGCAGACTTGAAAACGGAAGATAGCTTCCCAGCTTCTACATGCTTGCAATTGTGTGCATGTCAACGGCCTGAGAGCGGCCACCTCCTGATGATGGTGTGTTTGGTGGCCCTTGGTGATCTCCGAGATGCTCAGACGAGGTGTTCTTTGCCAAAGACTTATTCACTGATGGTCCATTTCTTCACAGCGTGGAGACTTGGATTTGGGTGACTTCGTTCCAGCCAGTTTCCCAGCTGCCCAGCCATTCGCTCATGCATGCTGCGCCTACAGTAGAAGCTCGACAGGGCAACGCCAGCCCATCTCAAACGCCTCTCCTGCTGGATGTTTCGAGATACTTTGTTCTCACCCTATGAAGTGCTGGTGCCCTGGTGCCTTTTGTGCTCTTGCAGACCATCGGGGGCCTGCTTGGTGACTGCTGTCAGCCAGTGCTGCCGTTATGTCACCGACAATGGCGACCTCGTGTTGTCCGACTGGCAGTGTACACATGCGCATTTGTAGCCTGAGGCACGCATGGGTTGCACTGCATGCGACATCGGTACCCTGAACTCGGGATCATCATGGCATACGGCTGCCTTGTGGCTGTGCCACAGCCACCTCAAGCCTCACGGCGGCCACTTAGTTTCTCGTGGGTTGCTCAGCTTGGCCGAGCCAATCACTGTAACTGTGTGAGGCTGCTGTCGATACACGTTGGGCGGGGCAGGTTGACCAGGATTTTTGGCGGGGTCAGTTATGTGACCGCACTCAACTGGGCCCCTACCGCCACAACAGGCTCTGCAGGTTGAATCTTCAGGCGTTGAGCATGCACACACGCTTGGGTGTTTACGTGTGACCCTGCCTGCTTGCACAATATGTTGACAGGGGCAAGACTTCATTTTGGCCCAAGTATCGTGCATGCCGCATTTTCTTTGGGGCCGTTCTTGAGGCAGGGCACAAGGAGGGAGGCAGAGGACAGGAAGTGGGCGGCCAATGCACTCAGTCACTGCAGTGTGCTTGCCTGCCAGGCAGATGGCATCTGAATGTGATGTCATGTTTGTGCCCGGTGCTAGCTCCTGCAGCTGCCGCTGTTGGGTACGCACAAGCTTTACACAGCACAAAACTATGCAGTACAAAAGAGTGAAATCAGTCAACCAAACCACTGGCATTTCCACACATGTGCCTGTGTGCACACCCTGCCTCACAGACAGTCCAGTACTATCCGGGCGAGTGTTGCCACAACATGCCAACTGCTGCATCCGCTGCTGCTTTCAAAGGATGGCACAACACAGACAGCATCATAACAACACACAGCTTCTGAGTATCTGATGTTGCTAGAACCTTTTTTGGCGATGGCTGTGAACGGGGTCTTTGTGTAATTGTTGCCAATGCAGCTGCCACAATCAAACAACAGTTTCCTTGACCTGGCCATGGTGGTGCAAAGATACACCAGTGCTGTCCTGGAGCTGCTGTTTGCCGCACCACCCTGCTGCTGAAGGTGTCAGCCATGGCAGGACGAGCGCACGCATAGGAGACAGCGGTGGCGGTGCACATTTGTCACCAGCCGGAGGTCGCCCCGCAACAGACCCTGGCTGCCAACGCTTGCAGCAGATGCGATGTGCAGCCATGTGACAGCAACGGCAGGCCAACCGATGCACTGCGGCCCATTCGGCAAGGCGCAGCAGCTGCCATAATGTGGACAGAACAAACGCCACGTTGATGAGCAGCACAAACACACCCATGGCCATCGTGTAGCCTGGTGCTGGTGATATGTTGCGGTACGGAAGGAAGGTGAGGGCAGAGAATGCTGTTGTGATCAACACCCATAAGCTACGTGCCGACACAACACCCGCTGCTGCAGAGGCATGCGGGCGCACAGCCTGCAGCAACACAATGATGATCTGCAAGGCGGCGGTGATGACTAATGCCTGATAGTAGGGTCCCAAAGCATATCCCAACGTGCCAATCATGACCAGCACAATCGTCTGCAGCACCACCACAGCCTCCCACCAGCACACATCCTGCCGCCATGTGCGATACAAGAAGCTGTACTGCCTGCAGAAGCGGTCATCGACAAGCTTCCCGCGCTGCTTGCTCAGCCACAGCCATGCAAAGAGACCCAAAGGCAGGGCAACACACAGCAGGAGCAGCAGGGGCACTCCCAAGCCCAGGGCCCAGGCAATGTGGTACCCTCCTCGGGAGTAGCAGCGCTCACTCATGTCCTGTGCCCAGAACGACCCCACTGCATTGGCTTCATAGGGTGGGTCTGTAGCAACGTCCAGCGGTACACATGTGAAGAGTGAGAAGGCAGCATGCGTCCATGTGGGCAGGAACAAAAACGACATGCACAGAGAAAGACTCAAGCAGCGATCACTCACACTAAGAAAGCGCCGGCGGGAGCGCAGGAAGCGCGACCGCCAGCAGCACATCGACAGCAGCACCTCATAGCACAGCAGCACAGCGAGGATAGCAACTGGCATCAGCAGGCCAAACAGCACCTTCTGGACTGCGACAGGTACCCTAGATCCATGAGGCAGAACACAGTCCACGCCAAGGCTGTTTGACGACGCACTGGACCAAAACCATGCAACGGCCTGCAATGGGGTCGACAAGCTCGCTGGCCAGGGCACCCCGTTCAGATTCATCACAATGAACAACCACTGTGCGTAGACCACAAGCGGCTTTGTTAGATCCACAGCACGAGGCTGGCCAGCTATTACCGTCTGGGCTGAGTCAGCCAAGGCAAGCGCCGACAAGACACGGACAGCCAGCAGCAATATCACCGCCGCCGTTGTGTATAGAGTGATGACAACAGGAGGCCGCATGCACTTCTTGCAGGTGAAGGGCTTCACAGTGCCGTACTGTGCACCACACACAGCACACAGGTTGCCGGTGTAGCCCGCGGCACACTGACTGCTGCTAAGACCTGGGCATGCCTCGTGGTTGAAGCACCTGCACATGCACACATCAAGCAGACACCGCACAAGTCTGCAGACAGGATGCTGCTGCCATGATTTTGCTGAGTTCAGTACATGGCCTTCACCCTGAAGTACGGTGCTGACACAAGTAGCATGAGCAAGCAAGTGTGGTCACGGAGCGTATCATCAGCACCGAGCTGAAGGTTAGGCGCAGGCATCTTCCAGCAGCCAGCAACAGACCTCTTGGTGCAGATCCATCAGTGAGTCAATGGCAAGTCCTACTAGTGGCTGGCCAGCCAGCCACTAGTAGGTGTAAGCGCACTGGCCATGGCCAGTGCGCTTACACAGCTGCTTACCGGTGCATCTGCACAGAGTAGGGCGAGGAATGCCAGAAGCCCGGCTCAGGCAGTATGACAGACCCTCCCGGGCACTCAGCATTGGGCACGCACTGGTCGCAGGTGCTGTTGCGGGGGTCCAGGGAGAAGTAGCCACGCTCGCAGGTCTGACAGGCGTCCCCTGTGCTGGCAGTGGTGTCGCCCACACCACACTTGACCACGTATACCGTCTTCACGACTGGCTTCACGTTGGTAGCGTCCGGTAATGTGAATGAGATGTTGTAGGGGCCTGCGCACCAGGAGTGTCCAGGTAATTAAGGGATGAGTGAAGTGTTGTTGGATAGGAATTGCTGCCAGGCAATCACACTTCAAGAGGCATGTTTGGTCTTGCTTGTAGCCTACGCAAAGCAGGTTTGGACCTTGAGGCCGCATCAAAGTGCAGTTGATCCCGAACATGTTTCTGTCCAGGTTCCATGGCCATGGCCAGAAACCATGGTCTCACCTGGGGGCTTCCGCAGCTTGATGTGCAAGTCCAGCAGGCCATCTTCCCCGCTGCTGTTTTTGGTCAGGAGCACGCCATCCAGCCAACCAACCACAGTCAGTCCAGAGGATGGCAGACCCTGGTGCCCAGTCACCCGCATGGTGGCGTTCCAAATGCCCTCATCGCTCCTCATGCGGCTGATGAAGCCATGCACTGAGCTGCTGCTGTGCATTGCAAGGGCGGTTGGCAATGCAGATATGTCTGCGTCCAGTGGAGCTGCGTTGTGGCTGACAGCCGCTCGCAAGGCTGCCAGGGAGAAACGGCTGCTACCCAACACCACGCCACCACCTCGCAAGCTTGCCGCATTGTCAAAAACTTGACTTGCTGTCAGATTTAAAGCGGCTGCATCATTCAGATACAACCCGCCACCTGCACCAGCCTTGTTGTGAGCCACAATGCAATGCTCAAGGTGCACCTCAGAGGTATCGTTTGCATACAGCCCACCTCCCTTCTGCCCACATGCATTGCCGACAATGCTGGTTTGCTTGGCCCGCATGTGCGCAGAACTCATCAATCCTACCGCCCCACCACTTGCAGCACGGTTCTGCAGGAGGCTGCACCCATGCATGGTGGCAGTGGCATTTTCCCCCATCCCAACGGCTCCACCAGCCACAGCTGCAGTGCATCTTGTCATACTGCAGCTATTCAACATGACTTGCGCCTTCTGAGCTATTAGCAGTGCACCAGCATAGCGGCCAGACGAGCAGCTGCTGAATGTACAATTTGTGAAGGTCGCAACTGTGCTGTTCTCGATGTGCACTGCCCCACCACTGATAATGGATGTGGTGCTCTCGAAGGCAGTGTCAGCAACAACTAGGCTGCTTGACACGGCAGCGATGGCACCTCCGTATTGAGCATGCGTGCCTGAAAATGTGCCTCCTTGCCAGGTGCTGTGGCCAACATTGGCAAGAAATGCACCTCCACCAACACGGTCAGCAGTCAGATTGCGCCAAATGCAGTCACGCACGTGCACTTGGCTGTTACCGTATGAAGCCAAGCCACCACCTTGGTCTGCTGTATAGCCTGCAACCATGCATGCCGACAAGGCCAGCCTGACATAATCAGCTATGTAGAACGCCCCGCCATACACACCAGGGCCCTGTGCATCCCCTAAGACCTTGCAGTCCCTCAGATTGACCTCTGCCAATTTGTTTGCAGCCAGCAGTCCACCCCAGCCGTTCCGGCCTACAACGTTACGAAGGAAGGTACCACTTGATACATTCAGCACAGCAGAATCAGAGAGAGCTGCGAAACCACCCTTGTCTGAAGTGTTGTTGACAGCGGTGACTGCAAACACACCACCCTTTGCCGCCGTCTGGCCCAAGAACAGGGCACCACCGAACGTAGAACCCGTGTTGCTACCAAATGTGCACTGGTGAAGGGTGAAGATGGCATGCTGTGTGGCAGCAATGGCCCCTCCAGCAGCTGCAGTGTTTTGCAGGAACCATACCTGAGTGGACTTGAAAGTGCACTTGCCACCCAATAAAACAGCGCCACCGGCAAGGGCAGCAGCATTGCCTTGCAGCCGCACAGCTGTGAGTCCAGCACTGCTGTTGGCCACCGCGAATACAGCGCCTCCTCCCTTGGCTGTGTTTTGAAAGAAGTTTGTTTGAAGCACTTTCACATGTGCAGCCTGCTCCAAGTACAGCCCACCCCCTCCGGCCTGTGCAGCATTACTCGCAAAGCCACAGTGGTAGATGGTTGCTGATGATGACCCTGACAGCTTCATGCCTGCTCCTGCGTTCGCTGAGTTGCCTGTCAGCCTGCATCCCTCTAGGCGCACACTGCTGTTGCCAGACGGCCAGATGGCGCCACCGTGGCCATCTTTGCTGGCTGCATTCCGGGACAAGTTTGATGCAATCAGGTGCAGGCTGACATTGTCATTGACGTCAATGGCCCCTGCATACTTGGCAGTGTTGTTGTCAAATAGCACGCCGTCAACGCGGGCAGTCACATTGCCCCACAGCCCCAATGCGCCGCCCCCATCCGTGGCGTTGTTTGCAACCAAGCTGCTCTGCTGGATGTTGACGTAGCTGTCATTGCAGGCATGTACCGCCCCACCGCTGAACGCGGAGTTGTGTCCAAGAGCAGAGTCCTTCATCAGCAGTGCTGCTGCATCGCCCGTGCAGATTGCACCGCCCCATGCAAGAGCGCTGTTGCCGACGATTATCGTTTTCCTGACTTCCGCCCGTGCATGCATCCACATGCCGAGGCCTCCGCCATGCTTTGCAGCCTTGTTCATGTAAATCAAACTTTCCTGGATGCCAACTGATGCGTTGTCCGCTGCATAGATGACACCTCCGCTTGTGCGAGCAGCATTGGCGGTGAAGTTGCACCGCACAACAGTGCCTGCGAGCAGTGCCAACACGCACACATGACGTTGCAATAACATTCTCAACACTCAAGGCATGCACGTCCATGGTACACCTGCAGCTGAAGCACTGCACCCGGCGGCAACCACATGAGAAGGGAACTTCGATCAGCTCAGGCAGACAAGCTTGGGCTGATGGGCCAGCAGAGGCGTTTCTTGGCAGGCAGCGCATGCACCGCATTGGTGACAGAGATATAGCAGACCCATGGAGTGGCCACTCAAATCACCACCCGCAACGAGCTTTGGCGCACCTGCTGCATTGTCCAACAGCAACAGCCCGCCACCAAAGCCAGCTGTGTTACTTGCAATGGATGTGTCTTGCAGCTTGACTTGAGCAGCACCGCCAGCGTAAATGGCCCCACCCCCTTCAGCTGCACGGTTGCAAGTCACACGTTACAAAGCAGCACAGCACATATCAGGCACAACAGTAATGTGTGAATCCAAGCAAAGCAGCCCGCTCCCAGAGTGTATGCATTGGCAGCAGGGTCAGCGGTGCTATGGCTTCAGTTGAAAACTGGCCATGGCATGGTGTACTGTGGTTCTGCTGTTAGGCATGCCATGCTGACCATTGCATGTGAGAGGTGCAATAATATTGGTGATGTTCCATAGATTTTGCAGCTGCTGCTGCAGGTGATGATCACAGACGCACTGCATGTACACCAAACATGGCATACAAGAACTGGGCACACATGCCCCCCTGCTTACCTTTGTTGCCTTGAAAACTTGAGGACACAACTGTAAGCTGAGCTTGGCTGCGGAGGCCGATGGCTCCGCCCCCCAACACTGCCCTGTTGCCTGCAAAGCTGCAGGACTGCACCACCCCGGTGCCACCACTCAGCAGCAGAGCGGCGCCCTCCAAATCCTTCACACTGTTCGTGTTCCGGGTAAACCGAGAGTTTCTGAGGTGGAGATGCACAGCAGTGGCATCCCCTACAAGTGGCACCCCTGTGTTTCCATGGAGCCGCGCATCCTCAAAGACCAAGCTGCTGCTGTCGCTGACGCAGAGCAGCTTCGGGATGCTGCTCGAGACGTTGACGTTCATGATGGTAGCAGAAGGGAACGTTGCGATGCTGGACCCGCAAATGGTCAGGAGGCAATCCTTCTTCATACGCCCACAACCTCCAAAGTCAGCCCAGGTGACTCCTGAGAAGCTGCGACTGAAAGGGGCAAGTAGGACTGGGTGTGCAGCAGCCGTGATGCTGCCTCCGGTGCATGACAGCCGTGCTGACTTCAACCCCTGTTTGTCTCCGTAACCTTCAAGCTTCAGACTGCAGGACACTGCGGCTGATGCCAGTCCCAGCTGCAGCAACAGCAGCACTGCTGGTCCCAACCATGGCCCTGGCTTGAGCAGCGATCTGGGCCTTGCGCGACGGTCAATGTGTAATAAATGCATTTGATGGGTGCTTCAAAACATGACGGATAAATTCTCGACCCGTTCAGACCGCGGCGTACCAAAAAGCAGGATTCCGATAGTGCAGTACTGGTTCCGAAAGCAGATGGCCCCTGTCACGACGCGATTGAAGGTTGATGAGTCAGCATATGAGTCGTCCTACTTTGATTTAGTAACTGTGCCGGCACGGCTTGGCCTTTGGCGTGCATGGCAGTTGCTGTCATGGGTATAGGTTTCAGGGCTTCCCACTCCGTTGGGCTGTGGTGTGATGGGACACGGTGCTTCACGAAGTTGCAAAGTAAATGGGTCATCATTGCTTATCAATCTCGAAATAAGAGTATTCACGCGTTGAATGGCGTCCAAGGTGGGCTTAGAGTCCAGCCTGTGATTGCTGTGAAGTTCACATTGACCACTTGGATGAGGCGCAGCCTGTTCAAATAGAGCTGGCTTGCCCCAGAACACGAAGGCACCACACAAGTCTAGGCCCAAGGCCTTGGGCAAATACTACTGTTACTGTTACTGTTACATGGTTCAGGATATACCTAAACACCCCTGTTGGAGCCAGTGTGGCTCATGGGGTACCAGGGTCATAGTACGCATCCGAAATTGCA
>QAXK01006452.1:0-24658 GCA_004335735.1 Chlorella sp. KRBP
CATGCTTGCTGATTGCCTCTGCACCAACACGGTCAACAGAGGTTGGATCGATCTGCTACGGACGGGTGCTCGACAGGTTTACACGCCTCAATCCACCCTATACGCTTGATACCAACTTTCACCAGACACAAAGGCGCTATCATCACCAGACATCTGCCGTACCACACCGGCAGGTGTGACCTGCCATGCATGCCAGCTGCAGGCAGGATGGTGTCAAGCCATTGCCAGTGTTCAAGCAAGCTATCCTGCAGCTGAAGCTGCTGCTTGCTGTATTTGAGCGACACATTGCTGTGCCAGTGGGTCATCAGCCAGGTACCAGCTGCATTTCCAGCAGCTGTCATCACATGCTTCTGCAGCATGCTGAAATGTCACAGACCTGAGCTGGACCTGCTCCCCGTCATGAGTCAGTTGCACCAAGCCTGCAGCTGGGGCTGGTAAGCACGACCTGAGCACGCCAGCGATGAACCCAGCAGCAGCCTGCCTTTGCTGCATGTCTGCCGCAACCGACCCCTCTGTGTGAGCCCCCTGCAGCTGCCCTGGCTCCTGCTGCAGTGTGTTGCAGCACTCTGGTGATAGCCGCAGCCTGCAGCCCAGCTTCACACGATGCTGCTGCATCTGCAATGCAGCAGCAGCTGCCTCCGCAGTCAGCAACTCCATCCGCACCACCTGCTGCCTCTGCAGACCATTTGAATCCGGGCTCTCCTGGTCCTGGGTTGGTGATGGGTGGTGCACCAAGAGCACCCCATCCACAACCACAGCCTGCTGCTCAAGCTGCAGTTGTTGCCGCAACTCAGCGGCCAGAGACACGAAAGCAGGCGGCAGACAACTTGACTGCTGTTGCAGGGGCTGCTGCGGCTGCCCAGCACCAGCACCTGCAGCTGTGATGCTGCCAACCTGCCGCTGATGCTGTTCCTGCTGTTCCTGGAGGCCCTGAGTCTGCTGTTTGTGCCGACTCTGCTGTGTCTGCTGCTCTTGCTTGACCTCCTGGGCTGCAGCTGCCAGCAGCTCCAGCCAAGGGGCGAGCTGTGCAGCCCTAGCAGCAGCAGGGGGCCCTTGCACGCGCAGGAAACGCACCTCATGCACCTCACCCGCCTGTGCCAGCTCTGGAGCTGTTGTCTGAACCTGACACCCAACTGCGCTGCTGCCAGCAGCAGCACCACCACCAGCAGCAGCAGGAGGGCCAGGGTGGTCTGCAGGAGCCAACCCAGCAAGCCGCATGGCTGCTGCTGCCAGCTGCCCCACATCCCCTACCTGCAACCACGCCGCCGCAGCATGGCCCACACTCGTCACCCCCTCACCAGCAGCAGCATAACCGGCTGCATCTGCTGCAGCGCCTTGCTGCAACTGCCCAGCTGCCCTCACGCCCTTGTGCTGCTGCTGCAGGATTTGGAGTTGCTGCACAGATGCAGGCAGTTGCCGCAGCAGCTGCAAGGACACAGGGGCGGTGTGTGCCTTACCGCTGTCCACCTGCACCTCCTCCCCGTTAGCAGGCATGGAGCAAGGGATGCTGAGGCTGCGCTGGATCTTGTCACACATGAATGACATCTTGTCGACTTCGCCATGCACAAGCATGACTGCTGCAGGAGCCACCTGCTGCACAATCTGCAGGATACCCTTGGCGTCTGTGTGTGCTGACAGGGCAGCATAGTCCACCTACAGGGCGCATGCACGCAGCCAACAATGACAGCACACAGCGGAGTCACGGCTGACCTGCTGGACATGCAGTACAGTCAGCCTGTGGCAGCACTGTCACAGTGGAAAGTGCTAGCCAAGCCCAGCAAGAGCCTGCTGCAGTCTCATGATGACACGCAGCTCGCAACATGGCTTGAAGAAGCTGTCGAAACATGGCATTCCCCCAACCTCCTCAAGCAGATGCTAGCTATGGTTGCAACACTGCATGAGCTCAATGCACACCTTGCATCGCACGTCCAGCTTGGTTTTTGCATCAAGCTGCACTTGCTTGGCCCCCATCATCAGCTTGCGGCCCACAGTGCCTGCAACCTGCAGCACACCCACACCCACACAGGCACGCCGCGGACAGGGTCGGCAGCCACAGCATTGAACCTTGCAGCCGCCGTCTACCTACAGACTTTAATGTTGTGCTCATGCTGCAAATCGGGGTGCAGTCTTGACGGTTTTGGATGGGGTGCCTAGGCCTGTTCGAAACCATGTAAGGCTGGGCATGTTGCACACTCGACGCTTCTCGAATGAAGGTGGATGTCCAGGCCCGTTCTGAATGTGAGTGTGAGAGTGATACAAACAATCAGTGCATTGCCATACCCGGGTGGGCGCACCTGGTAGCTGGGCAGCAGCACCAGGTTTTTTGGGTCTGTGGCCCACGCCTTGAACACCTCCAGGGAGGTCCCTCCATGGAGCATGCCAGGTGTGGCAAACAGCACACACGCACCCTGGGGCAGCACGGCACATACACACGACACACACGCACATCAGGCAGCTGCAATGACGGCAAGCTCAGGCGTGATACACCTCACCTCCCAGCGTTTGCACAAGCCCTTGCCTCTGGCTGCTGCACTGATACTATGTGGTGGTCGATCTCAGTGCCCAGTCCCAAGTGAGCTGCAGAGTGATTGGACGCAGCCATGCAGTGCCACAACTAGCAGGTAACCTCCCCCACGGGTGCGTGCGCTTGCACTGCACGAGTGCCCTCACTCTGCTTGCTGGTGCAGGCCTGCAAGCTGGTGCCCTACCGTTTTGTCAATCAGGTCGGGCTGCCAGTCCTGTACCCTGCTGAAGTCAAACGCTGCTGCCCTGGCGCCAGGCGCTGCGCCCTTGACGCGCTCACTGGCCCAGTTCTGCAGCAGCTTGAAGTATTCGTTGGCACGGCTGGCCATGACGCTGCTCACATAGATGGGGGCCTGCAGCAAGGGGCACACATACATGGCACATATGGTCACACCCATGCCTGACACACACTGTGAACGGGGCCTCGTATTGTGCAGCCTGGTGCACTTGCATGGCCAGAGCTTGCCAGCCTGGTGCCAATGTTTCGGCATGAGCCACATGCCCACCAAGTTGCCATCTACAAGCACATCCATCCAATCATGCCACATGTGTAGGCTACACACATGGAGGCGCAGGGCACGGAATAATTACCTATCCCCAAGCCTAAACCCCCCGGCCCCCAGCCCCGTGTTCAGCATCAGGGCTGAGGGGGTGTACACCCACCTGCTGCTCTGTGCGCGTCCAGTGTTCATCCAGCAGCATCAGCAGCTCCTGTGCCCGCCCCACAGCAAACACAGGCACAAGCACCTTGCCGCCTGATGACACAGTCTGGTGGACCTGCAGGGGCAGCCAGGCATGTAACACATGCACTGATCAGACACATAGCTACACAACCAACAGGCACCATGAAGGGCACTGCAGACTAGCACAGTCCAGGAGAGACACGACTGTGAACACGCTCCCCCATGTGTTGTGCCACAACAGGCCGGTTGTTGGAGGCAGAGCACTCAGTGGGGGCAGTGTTGAGGCTCCCGCGGAATCTCGCTGCTTCTGAGCACCAAGCAAACGCAATGCCGCAGCAAGCCAGCTGCCAGGGGCACCTTACCAGGTTGAGCAAGTACGTCTCTCGTGTGCGCCTGTCCTGCCTGATGCTTGTGGCATAGGTGGACTCTGTGATGAGCAGGTCAGGGCGCAGCCGGGGTATCCTGGCACCTGCCAGGTGGCGCTCAGGCACTGTGTTGAAGTCACCTGGTGACAACACAACACACTGGTTTTGGGATTACAAGTGCCTGGATGACTAATCGATGGACATCCATGACATTGCTGCGTTTGCCTGTCAGTCACGGCTGGACTGGCCTTCAACTGGTGGACAGAAGCCAGTTAGGGTCAACGGGGTTTGTGTAGTTGATCCTGCTGTGCCACAGCCGGTCCTGTTTGTGCGTGGTTGCACATCTACCGCAGTCAGCACTGACCACCCACCTGTATACACCACTGACTCGCCCCCCACACGCACATGCAGCATGGCTGCACCCAGCACATGACCAGCATAGTACGCTGTCACCTCCACACCCTCACACACCTGCAGACAAGCCACACACGGTGCTCAAAGCACGTGGCACAAAACCCAATGACATGTGTGGTGTACAGCACTCGCAATCACAGCTGCTGGGCAGTGGCGCCCCGAACAGGCCCCCTGGGTGTTTCGGCCATCTCAAGAAGCCCAGCATTGTTCAACATTGTCATTGTTGTGAGTGGTATTGCACAGACTCCACTGTGGGGTGTCGCAATTTGGGCTCTGCTACGCTGCAACTGCAGGATCCCCTCTTTCTCTAACAGTCAAATCTCAGACACTTGCTGGGCAGTCGACACCGGGCCGCCTGTGTGCAGGTACACACTGCTCTCACCTGCACAGTCTCCTGCAGGTCCATCAGCCTAACCTTGGACATTGCTGCGTCAATATGGTGGGCTGCAAACAGGGGCCCAGTGCCAGGCCGCGCAATGAGCACCCTGCGAGCCAGCATGCAGAACCAGGGGTAGTGAGTTACATGTGTGCATGTTGGCCAGGAGACAACTGGCGTTGCGCGTGCCATTCGAGAGCTCGGCATGACAGGCTGACTTGGAACCTTGCATGACACAGTCAACAGGTCCTGTGATGACAATGACGCAGGCACAGGACCACGTTGGGCAGTGTCTGAACAAATGTATGACCCGTGAGCATCCCGGGTGCAGTGCTTTGCCTGCAGTGAGGCAAACAAGCAGTGTTCATGCAGGGGGCCAGTTGTACCCCAGCAGGCTGTGACCCCCAGTCCCTGCCTTGTCACCTGTAGAAGTCATGCAGCATGATAGGGGCGATGGCACGTGTGGGGTGTGTCATGAACACAGGACCACTGTAGCCACACACCTGAGCCAGGCAATGACACACACAGCAATGTACAGAGCAGGGGTGGGGATTGGGTTTTAGTGGCAGCACCGCTGTGTGCATGACAGTTACAGCGCCAACTGCTTCTGTGGTACATGGCTGACTGAACAATCTGTTTCGAAAACAGTTCAGAAGGACCCACGGCATATGTTCCTTCCTGCTGTGACTGCTGCTGCTCTGTCTTGATGCTGCTAATGCAGTCGCCTTGGTTGCAGGACCCAAACCCCCCACTGTACAGCAATACTCTGCAACACTCTAAAGCAAGAAGCAGAAGAGGCCCCACCTCTGTAAAGTAGGGCAGCGCCCCCACGTGATCCATGTGGAAGTGTGAGATAAACACTGCATCAATGACTGAGTTGTAGTCATGTGTGGGACTCAACAGGCTGAAGTCAGGGAACCTGCAGGGCCACAGCAGCAGCAATGAGGCTGAAGTTAGGGGATGCTGGTGTGCCCTGCATCTGATGTTGATGTTATTGACTGCCTTGAGGGAACGGCAAGGGCTCAGCACAGATGGACACGCATAACATGCTCACTCACCTCCTGGCATCTGAGTAGCCCATGTGCATGCCGCAATCAAACATGAATGTCTTGCCCCCCAACCGTACGACCACACAGCTGCGACCAACATCTTGACCAGCACCTGCAGTTCAGTTTGAACCCAACGTGAACACCGTAGCGGAGTACGAGGGCTGGGCCCAGGCAATTTGATTGCTGCTCTCAGGCTGCTACTGCTGCCGAGGCTTCTGCAACCAAAGACTTGCCGCACACTGCGGTCATGAAGTACCATAGTGCAGATTGAGCAAACAGATTTGATCGAGTGTGGACCCCATACAAGGCTCACCCAGCACAAGGACTCTCATTCTTCACAGATCACGCTGATCGCGCTGTTCATCTCGACAGCCGCGAGATTTCACAGAGCCGTATCACACGAGAGTGTCCGCCAACACAATAAAAAATAATTTTGATACACTGAGGCTGTTGCATAGTGCAAGGAAACGAGTGATTTGCGTACTGTATGGCAGGGTTGTACAGAAGTGAGAAGTGACATGTTACACCTGCTGACAATCCATCACACGGTCAACTCTGCAACGAAGTGCACCCTTGGTTGTGCTGCTGCAAGAGCTTGATCTTCTCAAGCAGTGCAGCCCTCTCCACCCTCCTGATACTGGCCCGCATAGCCTCATCAGCCTGGCCCACTGCACTGGCCTGGCCCATTGACTGCGCTGTCGACGAGGCACCGGCTGCCTTGGTGCGGCCCTCAGCCTTTTTCCTGCCATTCTGCCGCTGCTTCTGCTTCTGAGATTGCTGGCCAGTGACCAGGAGGTGCTCCATGCCCTGCTGGTCCCTGTCGGCTGCCTGCTGCCACAAAGCTGCGGCCCATGCTACTGCAGCACCAGGCACACCCTCAGATGCCCTGACAAGGCCCTCAGCAGCCTGCCCAGACGCAGCAGCACTTGCCGAAATTAAGTCATCTCTCTGGTCGCTGCCAAACAGAGCAGCCCTGGCGCCTGCAGGCTTCACACCTCTGCCTGTGCGTGTAGTGCGCTTGCTGGTGCTGCTGCCGCCCTCCAGGTCATGCCTGCTGTCGGCAGCCACGTCTGACCGCACCAAGGTGCATGCAGGCACATTATCACCACCACCACCACCACCAGCAGCAGCAACAGGAGCAGCAGCAGCAAATTGGGCCTGCAGGGCAGCCAGCAGCTGCCCCAGTCCCTCACTGCAGCTGCTGCTGCTGTGTGCTGCTGACTGCCTGCCTCCACCGCCCATATGGACCTGCGTGTGCTGCTTTTCCTCCAATGACGGTGTCGTGTCGTGTGGTTTGGTGTTGTGATGTACAGCGCCTGGCACCTGCTGGTCAGGAAGTGGTATGTTGCGACCAGGACGAGACGTCAGCTCCTGCTGCTGCTGCTGCTGCTGCTGCGATGTTCGTGACTGGTCCTGAGAGTCGCCTGCTGTTGCAGCCACCCAGCCTGCGCTCAGCTCTAGGAACAGCTCCTCTTGCTGCTTCTGGTGCTGCTGCTGCTGCTGAGTCAGGTGCTTGTGCTGCTGGCGTGCGTCAAGGCTGCTACTGTCACAGGCCTGGCCAGAAGGCAGCAGCTGCTGCAGCCCGTCCACAAGCCTCCTGCATGCTTTGACCGCCCGACGCCGTGCTGCCGTCCCACAGTCACTGCTGCGCTGCTGCAGGCCTGCTGCCGCTCCTGCTGTCAGTTCCTCCACACCATCCTGCACGTGTGTCTGGTGGTTATAGTTGTGTGTCTTTGCACTGCTGTGCTCAGGTCCCGTCAACTCTGGTAACATGGTTTCGCACGTTGAACGCAACGCTGCAAGCAGCATCTCCACATCGTTCCAGTGCTGCACCATGGCAGCAGCAACCACCAGCGGCAGCGAGCCAGGCACTGGCACGGCCGGTGCTTTCTCAGCCGCTGCTGATGCAGCAGCAGCGCAGTGGCGCTCGACACTGGCGCCAAGCTCCAGAGCCCGTGCCCGTATGATGTTGCCACCTGCCCTGAAGGCGCTGCAGATGCGCGCCGCTGCTGTGTGCAGCTGCTTGTGGTGGCTTGACAGCACCGTCAGGTCCTGCTGCAGCTGCTGGGCTAGGTCCGCCAACGGTTGTACAGATGCGGGCACGACAGTCGACACCACGGCTGGCTGGACCTGCTGCTGCTGTGTGCTGATGGCTTGGGCTGCTGCAGGTGCTGCTGACTGCACCTGCTGCTGCTGTTGCTGGGCCAGCAGCTGTGCATGCTGGTCCTCTACTGCACGTGTTGCTGCTGTCAGCTGTGAACAGTACTGCATGAGGGCGGAGGCCTGCAGCAATGACAATGTTAGCAGGAGCAGCATACAAGCAGTGAAGTACAAGTCAGGTGATTTATTGGAAGACTGCCTCTTGGGTTTTACCACCCAGCCAACCCCTGTGCCGGGACAGCCAGCCGTTGCTTGCACACTTTCATGTTCGTCACTGAATGTCCCTGCCGTCCATACAACATGCAACGTGCACTCGCATCCTTGTCATGCAACACACCTCCCAAGCTATAGCACCTCAAGACTGCCCACTCCCCCACTTCCTTCATGATCACCTGCTCCCACATGCGCTGCATGTGCTGCATCAGCTGGTCGTGGCCAGCGGACTGAGCCTGGATCCATTGCAGGCTGGACTGTAACCCAGGACTGTAACCTGCGGCAACAGCACCCCCCTGTTGCTGCTGCTGCTGGCGAGCGCTGCATGGGGCCATTGCGCTCGCAGCTGCGGGCAGCAGCTGCGTGAGAAGGTCATGACTGAGCTGACTCAGCCTATGACGTAAGCCTGACACCTCACTGAGTGTCATCTGAGTCAACACGCCAGCTGGGAAGCTGCCGCCTGACCCACCCCCAGCGCTGCCTGGACAGGCCAGCACAGCAGGACCGCCACCTGCTGCAGCTGCTACTGCTGCTGCTGTTGGCACCTCCAGTGTGACAGACAATTGAGGCGAGGAGCAGGGTATTGGACCTGATAGTGTGCTTCCTGCTGCACTCAGTGCTGCTGCTGCTGCTGTTGCTGCTGCTGGCTGTGGGACCTGTGCTGACTGGTGCAACTGCTCCAACGACTGGACTAGGGAGGTGAAAGAGGCGTGGCCTGGCTGCTGCTGCTGCTGTGCAAGCCCCTGGTGCGCCAGTTTTACTTGCGCGAATTGCAGCTGCTGCTGCAGCTGCAACACAGCCAGGTCTGCTGCCTGCCTCTTACCCTCACTGACAGCCACAGCCTTTGTAGCATCCTGCACCTGCTGCATCAGCTCCTGCACTTGCTGCTGCTGCACAGCATTCACCACCTGCTCCTGCTGCTGCTGCTTCTGCTGTTGGCTCAGCTGGCAGCAGGTGTCAGGCAGTTGCCGCACCAGCTGCAGCACGTCCTGCTGGCTTCCCTCAAGACCTGCAGCAGCACCTGCACTGCCGTGCACCCTGCCAGACACACAGCGAGGTGAGAGGCTCAAGCACGCCTGCAGGGCTTGCTGGGCAGCTGCATGAACCTGCTGCTCGAATGCACTGCTCCCAGCTTTCCCACGCTCGGCCAATGCTTGAGCACGTGTCAACTGGTCCTTGCAGCTGTCGAGGTCAGCCTGTGCATCCCGGAGCTGGGAGTTCCAATGCTGCTCAGACACAGCCAGCTGCTGCTGCTGTTCATGCTGCTGAGACGCCAGCTGCTGCCCTTGAGCCTGCAGAAGCCCCTGGCACTCTGCAAGTTGCTGCTGTAGCTCCTGCACCTGCTCCTTGTACTGCTGCTGGATTTGCCCTAACAGTTGCTGCTGCTGCTGCTGCTGCTGCGATTCAGTGGCTTTCTCTTCCTGCTGCTCCTGCTGATGCTGTCGATGCTGCTGCTGCTCCTGCATGTTGTCCAGTTGCTGCTGCAGCTGCTGCACCTGCTCCCGCGCCCCATGCAGGCTGCTCAGGGCATTCTGAAGCTCCCGGAACGCAGCTTGCCTGTCTGCGAGGGCCTGATATACCTCACGCCTTGCAGTCTCCAGCTCATCCTGCAGCTGCTCAAGTGGCGCGCCTGCTGCATTGACTGCTGCGGCTGTTTGAGCAGCAGGCGGGCAGGCAGGTACCGTCTGTGCTGCTGCATCAAGCAGCAGCGGTGCATGTGTGCTTGCAGCATCGTTGGCACGTGCAGCAGCGGCAGCTGCAAGGGCAGCCGTTTGCTGCTGCAGGTCTTTGACCTGTGCTGTAAGCCTGGTGCACAGCTGCTGCTCCTGTGTCACCAGCTCCTGCAGACACTGCTTGGCCTGCTGGCTGTGCAGCAGCTGCTGCTGTGTGTCGCTGGCCTTGGCCTCAGCAGCTGCCAACTGGTCTCTCAGCTCTTGCAGCTCTCGCTGCTGCTGCTGCTGAAGCTCTGCATCACCACGCAGGGCTGACCCTGCAGCAGACACTGATGACGTCCTTGGCGGCTGTGCTTGCTGCTGCTGCTGTGAGCTGTGGCGGAGCAGCAACAGCTCCTGCTGTGCAGCGTCATGTGCAGCCTTGATGTCTGTCAGCTGCTGCTTGTAGGCAGCAAGCTTTTTCTGCAGCTGCTTACGCTCAGACTGCAGGTCCTGGACTTGCTGCTTGGCTGCAGCAAAGAGCACAAAACCCATGGCAACAGATGCAAAATATTTGTTGTAGCTTCACAAACCACAGGGTGTGCGTGAACAGAGCACTGTGCGGCATAAAATGCCCCCAGCACGTATGCACAGGTTGTGTACTGTGCACGACTACCATCATGAGCTGGCCGGGACACAGCAAAAACCCAAACCATGCACGAATTCAGTACTCAAGATGCATGCAGCTGGTTTTAGCTGCCTGCGGGCTGATTATCTACCTGCTCAAACAGTACAGCTGCAACACTATCCAGTGCCATTTGCTGAGTAAGGCTGTGAAGTCAGCACAGCACCCACTCAGTCAGTCAAGCAAAACAACACCCCGCTATACAAACACAGTCACTCACCATACTCTGCCTGCAGTTGTGCCAGCTGCAGCTGCGACTGCGCCTGCAGCAGCTCCTGAAAGCCATGCAGGCTTCTGTGAACCACCGACTGCATGTGGTCGGCAGCAGCAGCAGCAGTGGGTACGACTGCTTGGTCCTGCTGCTGCTGCTGCTGCTGGGTCTGTTGCTCCCCACCTTGTGGCTGCTGCAGCCGTGGGGCCTGCAGGAGTTGCTGCTGTGCTTGCAGCAGCTGCTGCTGGGCCTCCAGGAGCTGCTGCTGCAGCGTGCTGTTGGTCTGCTGCTGCTGAGTGAGCTGCTGAGCTGTGTCCTGCAGACGTGCCTCCAGCGTGGAGTGCTGTGCATGCGCCTCCTGCAGCTGCTGCTGTTGGAATGTCAGCTGCTGCTGTTGCCCAGCACGCGTGCTGGTTTGGTTGCTGGTGGTTTCACCTGCATCCTGCTCCTGCTGCTGCACTGCCACATGCCGCTGGACCTGTGCTGACCGCAACTGGCCCTGCAGGTCCTGCACCTGCTGCTGCAGGCGTGCCGCTTCCTCTGCCTTGTCCTGCAGCTTCTGCTTGCCCTTCTCTGCTTTAGCAGACACCTGCCGCAACTGCCGTTCGGCCGCATCCCTGCGCTCGCTACTGTCAGCCGCCTCGGACCTCAGCTGCTGCAGCTTCCGATCAAGGTCCTCCGCACGCTCCTCTGCTAGCTGCCGCCTGCTGTCTGCAGCAGCGAGCCGAACCTGCAGCTGCGCGCACTCCGCCATGTGCGCCGTGGCAGTTGCGACAGCTGAGGCCGCATCTGCGGCAGCAGCAGCGCTTGCTGCCGGCACAGGAGCAGACGACCGGACCCCGCCGGCGGCCGATGCAGCAGCAGCCGATTGCATGTGGGACAGCTGCTGCTGCACCTGGCTCAGGTGACGGTCAGCTGCAGCCGCGGCCCTGCTGCAGAGATCTGCCTCATCCTTAGCAGCCTGCAGGCACCAACACAAGTAAAGTAAGATTGTGTGCGCGGCGCTCAATGAGCCTTTCATCCGCCCAGTGTGAAGCCCCATAAGTCAGTGCTGGATGCTGTGTGGTAGGGTTGCAGCAGCTCCTGCACAACTGCAGTCTCAGCTGTCCGCTGGCACCATTGCAGGCTGCAGCAGGGAATGGCCATGTGTGTTTTGTTTAGTTTGGTTTGCATCGTCTGCTTGGAGTATAGTAGGACCCTGCCCCAAACCACCATATGCTGTTTTCTTTGTCAGGTCCCATACCCCACAGTGCTGCTGTAAGCACCCCCTCACCTGGGCCTGCTGCTGCAGCACCCCCAGCCGCCGCTCTGCTGCAGCCACTGCCCCCTCCAGCCTCTCCTTCTCTCGCTGCGCAGCAGCTGCCAGCTGCTGGTCCTGCTCCTGCTGCCGCTGCCGTGCTGCTGCCGACTCATCAAGCTCCGCATGCTGCAGCTCACTCGCCTGGATGTCCTGCAGGATTAAACGAGCAGTGGCAACAGCAGGAGCGACAGCACGCATTGCGTCAAGTCACAGCCACTTCACATGAACTGTGCACAGCTCCATTGTGCTGGCACCTCAGACCCATGAGGACTGCTGTGTGTCAGCTTTGGCCACATCTTGCTGTGCACAAACCAAGACAGACTTAGCACCAGCAGCCATCCAGCACGTATGACAAGAGTTATTTGTGCCCCAAGCTTTGGCAAGCGCATGGGGCCCTTTGTTTGTACAGAAAACACCGTCTGAGAGCCCATCAGCCAGCACGCAAGCCAGCCAAAGAGTACAACAAGTTGACGCTGGTGCCCACTGACCTTTTGGCACTGCTCCAGTTCCCGCAAGACCCTCTGCAGCTCCTGCTGCGCGCTGTGCGCCTCAGAAGCCGCAGCAGTGCGCTCACTCCGCAGCGCCACCAACTGCTGCCCCGCCTCTGCCGCCTGCTGCTCCTGTTGCTGGCTGGCCTGTTGCAGCTCCTCGAGCTGCCGACGGGCTGCCATCAGAGACGCCTGCAGCTGCAGAACACAGCACACACACAAC
The DNA here is from genome assembly GCA_004335735.1 of Chlorella sp. KRBP. Classification (NCBI taxonomy): domain Eukaryota; kingdom Viridiplantae; phylum Chlorophyta; class Trebouxiophyceae; order Chlorellales; family Chlorellaceae; genus Chlorella; species Chlorella sp. KRBP. The sequence continues at coordinate 12,343 of QAXK01006452.1, forward strand.
GCCCTTTGTCCCCGCATCACGGTCGCGCTTCCCTGATTGCATTGCTTGGTGTCAAGCCGTGAGGACAGACAAAGCAACTCCCATCCAAATACAGACACAAGCACAGATGCTGACACATACAATGCATGCCGTAAGCCCCGTGACATCACAGGGGCAGGGGCCATACAAGGTGCAGTCACCGCAGGTAGCATCTGATGCCACCATTCAAGCATCTATCAAGACTACCAACCTGAGACAGCTTGTCATGTGCTGCTGCACAGTCCCCACGTGTTGATTGCAGTGCATGCTGCTTCTCGGACACCTCGGCAGCCACCTGCTGCCTCTGTCGCTCCCGCTCAGCAACCTGCTGTTCCGCTGCCGCCACCTGCTGCTGCAGCTCCTGGCGCTGCTCCTGCAGCTGCTGCATCTGTTCGCGCACCGCCGCGGACTGCTCCTGCTGCTGCTGCAGCTGCTGCTGGAGGTCTTGGAGGTCCTCCTGAGTGGCTGCCTTGCTCTGCTGGTTCCTGCTGATGGCTGCAATGAGGCCCTCTGCCTGCTGCTGCAACGCCTGGAGGTGCAGACAATGTGCAGCGATGTACACACGAAGCTCACGGCTATGACTCACAGCAAGCACAGCCTACACTTCTGCATGGTGTGTGGCTGATTCTTTGCTCAGCTAGCTGGCGGTGTGGCACGCATTGTACGCCGTCTGCTCTACCTTTCACCACAGGTGCACTGTGGCTGCAGCCAAAGCCCTGGAGCTGCGCCCTTACCTCTACTTTGATAGCTGCTGCCGCTGCTGCGGCCTGCTGCCGCTCGCTCTCACGGTGTTGAGAAATTAGGGCCTCAGCAGCCGATGCTGAGTCAGCCTGCAACACACAGTGACAGAGCTGAATTCGACACACTATGCTTGACTTCGCAAGCTTACGAGGCGACACACACAGCTGCCAGCCATCCTGTGCTCATGCCCGTGTACACATGCCTGGGCTGGTGTGGTACATACATACATCAATGGCCAGTCAAGGAATCAGGGCACAACACGTAAGCATTGTCCTCAGCAGTGCCGCACCTGCAGCTCGATGAGTCGCTGTGCAGCTGCTGCCACATGCCCCTCCACCTTGTCCAGGTCTGCTGCTGCTTCATCCACCAGGTCCTCCCAGCCACTCATGGCCAGGGGCCTGGCGCCAGACGCAACAGCCTGGCGCAGCTTTTGGCGGGAAAGTGCCAGCTGGGCCTCGGCTGACATGGCCTGCTGCCGGGACTGCTGGGCTGACAGCTGGGACTGCGGGTGACACCAGAGGAGACAAAACACAGAGGCATGCATGCAGAGAGCTTAGAGTTGCAGCGGCCAGCAAGGACGCATGCAAGGGGAGAGAGAGTCACCAGTACAGTGGATGGCCTGGGTGCTTGGAGCGGACGCAACTGCACCGCTTGCACCAGCGCAACATGGCCGAACAAGTGCTAGTCTCGTCACCTGCACTTCCACACTGTAACAGTACAACCCTGTACATGTAACCAGGGGTGCATGCCTGTACCTGCTTGTACTGCTCCATGACAGTTTCCAGCCGCTGCTGCGTCTCCCGCAGCTGCGTCTGCAGCACGGGGCAGCACCTGCACTGGACGGGTGGCCCAACAGCAGGGAGGCCTGCCACATGCAGCAAGTTGGCCTGACATCCTGCATCCACGCACTGCACTGCTGCCTGCCTGACGTCAAGCGCAAAGTCGCAGTCATCCGCCTGCTGCTGCTGTTGCCAGCTGGTAGCACACTGCACAGCTGTGTCTGCAGTGGCCACCTCAACTGCTGCTGGCTGGGCTGTTCCCACGGGCAGGGGTGAGGTGGGGCGACTGCCCTGGCCTTGTGGATGGCTGGTGCCTGGCTGCTGCTCACAGCACTCCAGGTACACGGACTGCGGCGACATGTCATCAGGGACAGCAGCAGTAGCTGGCGCCTGTGCATCAACATTGACGACGGGGCCACTGGTGGCAGACGCAACTGCACCCGCACCTGTGCCTGGAGCCATGCAACCAGACCCATGGCTGCTGTCAGCTTGGTCCTCCTGCTGATGTTGCTGCTGCACAGTGCTATTGCCATTGCTGGCTGCAGCTGCTGCCTGTGGCCCTTGCAAGGCCGGCTCCATGCTGCTGCGCTGCTGCTGCAGGTGCTCCAGCTGCTGCCGTTCAGCCTCCACCTGCTGCACCAGGTTCTCAAGCTCAGCACTCAGGGCCTCTGAGACCAGCTCAGAGGCCACACCAGACGCAGCTGAGCTCAGGGGTGGGCTGGCCGATGCACCTGCACCCGCCCTCACACAGCCTGGCGCAGGCTGCCGCTGCTGTGCCTGCTCCTGCAGCTGCACCTGCAGGTCTCGGTCCGAGTGTGGCTGCAGCCTGCCAGCAGCATGCTGCAATGCCTGGGCCTTGAACTGCTTGAGGTGCTGTCCTGCACGTGGTGGAGCACCCTGGCTGGTTCCATGCTGGCTGTGCTCGGGCGCGATTGTCTCCCTGGGGGTGGGGACCCTGCTGTTGCCGCCCAGTGGCGTGCTGAAGCAGCTGCCCCAGGCACTGTGGCTCTCCGGCAAGCTGCTGGGGGGCTGCCCCTGAGGTTTGCCAAGGTGCTGTGCGGGGGCTTGTTGCCCTGATACAGGGCCATCACCTGGCACAAGCCGCTGATATGCTGGGCCATTTCCTTCCTCAGCCCCCAGCTGCTGCTGCTGGGTGTGTGGCTGCGTGGTATGCGGCTGTTGTTTGTGTACCTGCTGGTTGTGCGCTGGCTGGTTGCATGGCTGCTGCTGCTGCTGCTGTGTGACCTCCTCCTCGTCCTCGCTGCCAGCAGCACTGTCCAGCAGGGCCATGAGGCTGGAGAAGCTGCTGCTGTCCAGTGCATCAGCCAGCAGGGCCTCAGCAGCATTGCGCTGCAGCAGGACCACGCTGGGGCTGCGTGGGAGAGGCCCCATGGGCCCTTGCACTGACACACCCGGGCTGCTGCGTGGGCTGGGGCTGGCACACAGCAGCTGCTGCTGGTGTTGCTGCTGCTGCTGCTGCTGGTGCTGCTGTGACCTGCCCTGCTCACCAGCCCCTCCTGCAGCTGCTGCCGTTGGTGCTGTCCTTGCTGATGTGCTGGGGTGGCTCCCTGTGGGGTGCCTTGCGTGATTGTCGCCAGGCGCACCTGTTTCGCTGGCTGGTTCTACAGGGGTGGCCACTGCCTCGGGCCTACTGCTGGGGGTCGGCTGCTCGGCCGTGCCACCCGAGCCAAAGTCTGCAGCTGCAAAGCCTGACGTCAGTGACGACCGTGCTGTCAGGACGCCCTGCGTGGTCCTGTGCTGCTCTGCGGCCAGCTTCAGGGCCTGCAGCAACGCAGCCGCCTCACTGCTCATGCTGCTGGCAGCAGATGGGCAGGGCAGGCGGCTGCAGGGGCTGCTGCCTGGCTTGCTGCCCGCCTGAGCAGCACCACCTGCAGCACTGCCCTTGTGGGGGCCAAGGCCAGGTGCACCAAGGCTTCGCTGCTGCCCAGACACCTGACGTCCCCTGCTTGGGCCTTTCTGTTGGGCGTTGCCTACATAGCTGCCTGCGGGGCTGCTGCTCCTGCTGCTGGTTCCTGGGGTGTGCTGGCCCCTGCCCTGCCTAGCATGCTTCGCAGGTGGCTGCGGGATCTTCAGCGGTGTGATGTACTGCAGGGGAGCTGCCTGCTGGCCTGCACCCGGGAAAGAGAACCGGCTGGCAGCTGCTTGCTGCTGCAGTGGGGGGCTGCTACCTTGTGACTCTGTGCCGTCATCGTCAGCAGCATCAGGCGCAGAGGCATCCTCCTGTACAGGTGTGTGTTGGCTGCCGCCGCAGCTTCCTCCCCATGCTACTGCATCCCTGTTGGCACTGTTGATGCTGCTGCTGCCTGGGTTTTCTGTACTGTCTGAGCTGTCCATGCGCAGCAGCTGCTGCAAGTTGGCACGAGGCCATGAACTGAGATGCTGGCCCGCCGGTCTGGCATGGTCCGCCTCTTCTTCAACAGCACAACCCGAACCAGTTGCTGAGTCCTGGTCGTTTTCGAGCTGGGACTCAATACTTGTAAATGCAGTAGTGTAGCTGCCATGTGCCTGACGATCACCTGCTGCTGCCTGAACAGCAGGGCCTGCGTTTGCTGCAGGGTCGTTGGTGTTGTGATCTGTGGCTATCGTCAGGAAGCCTGTACTGCCGCTGCCAGCTGTTGTGGCTGCAGGTAAATGTCCATCATGTTGAGCTGCATGAGGCAGCGTGCTGTGGAGAAGCTCCCTCTGCAGCTGCAAAAGGTGCTGCTGGGCTGCTGAAGCAGCCAAGGTTGAAGGCTGAGCAGAGTTGTCAGCATCGTCAGCGGGTTCCTATGCAGCAGCAAGCATGCGTTGAGCATGGACAGTCCAAGGAATATAATATGTTTGCAGCTTGGAGGCTCGATCCCACTCCTTCGAAAAAGAACAACAGGCTGTTGCTGCTTCACCTTGGGTGAGTACAACTGCAGGCATAAGGAGATGGGTTGTTGGCAAGCATACCTCGCCTACTTGATCTTGAAGGTGTTTGATGCTCTGTAACAGGTCAGAAAGAGATTGAAGCTCCTGATCCCGCCTGGTGGTGCTTGTGCTGAGCTCATCACACGTGCTGCTCAATCCCCTCAACAACTGCTGGCCTGCTTCATTGTCCTGCATAGGTGGATTGGCTAGAACATCAGTCTGAAGGTCATTTCAAATCTGTCAGACACACTTTGGATGGCTGGACTGTGCGTTTTTCCTATGGGCTGAAGAAATGCACAGTTGTCAGGTTCTGATGTCATGTTTGGCAGCTGTGATGGGCGTATCTGGTCATGAAGGGTGTTAATATATGGTGGTCTATGTGCTTGCTTTGTCCATGGGCGCACTGCGCCGGTTGGGGTGCCAACGACAAGTGTTGACAAAGTAGTGTTTGAACGTGGTTGGCCGTTGCTGCATCCACGGATGCCATAGGGAGCACAGTGTAGTACAACACTCTTCTTGAAAGAGTCCAAGACACTTGGCCAGCATGACACACGTGCTGTGGTTCCAGCTGCGAGAGCACTCATAGATCAGCAAGCCAGCAGATCAGAGAGAGCTTGAGTGTTATGTCCTGGATTGCGGCAGCGGCTGTAGCCGTGCCTGTAGCTGTCACTAAAGGCATCCTTACAGTCAGGTCTAGGGGCAAGAAGGACTCCAGTGAGACGGATAGGTGAGCATAGCAGCAGCACTGCTGTGTATCACTAGAAGCAGCAGCAGCACCAGCAGCAGGAACGAACAGCAGGTACACCATGCATGGACACTCAACAAGCCGCATGCACGCATTCCTGTGCACACAGGGGCGAGGAGGACTCTCCATTTGTTTGCGAGCGTGTTTGTACATCAGACCGGTTGCTCAAGAAGCTGGGCAGCTTAGCCAAGGAGCCCACAAGGGATACATGTGTGACCGTTTGTGGTGTGTCAGGTGGGCAAAGAAGCTGAACGTGGAGCCTTCCACGCACAACAGTCTACCAAGCCTGGCAGTCTGACGGATGTGCCAGCCTGATTGCACCCAGCAGCCATTTGTACATGTCGCCACACGTGTCCCACACACAGTTTGCGCCAACCCACAGTCTTTGCCAGCAGTTGCATTCAACACCCTCCATGAGGTGCAGTGTGCTTGCGTCTGCTGTATGCTGTTGTCCTGCAGCCCATGATGCCTGCACAGATGCCTGCCAAAGGGCAGTGTGTTCTATACCTCACCAGGTGCCAGCCTGGAATGACTCATGCCTCAAGCGCTGCACAGCAGAGTGCCTCAAGGGACGCGCAAGCTGACACCTCCTGGATCAGGTGTTGAACTCCTTGCCAGGTAAGGTCATCACAGCAGCAGCAGCTGCATGCTGCTGTATCACTTTTGCTTCTCAGCTGATGGCCACGTGGAACCCAATGTTTGCCTTCATCTGCAGCAGTGAGCCCTTCTTTTTGTCTGTCGCTGTGTTGCTGCTGCAGTATCCCTGAGGTGCCCCGGCCTGTTTGGTACATGTCTCTGTGCAACTGCAAAGGCACAGCATGGGCTCTCAGACAGAATTGCTTCGAAGCTTGCTCAGCCACAAGCAAGCAGCAGCAGAGGCAGATGCTGTCAGCAGGAACAGCAGCAAAGCACGGCAGGTAGCACAGCTCAGCAGCAGCCCAGTTGCAGCTCGTGTGCATGGCCGAGTAGTAGTGTCTACGTGCTGGGCATCAGTTCTGTTGCAGCAGGAGCAGCCTCCTGCAAGGGCTGTACTGGATGCTTGACTTCTACGCTGGATGCTTGGCATCTTGCAAGACGCAGCACCAGCAGTGTGCTTGGGCTATCCACATGCTAGCAGCGCCAGGGGCGATGCTGATAAGCGAACACCACCAGCAGCGGCTGCGGCGCTAGACTGGTGACGCCGCACGTTGGGCAGCAACAGGACTCACAGCTGCAGTGTTTGACTGTGGAATTGATGCTAAGTCGCGCGGATCTGCAGGGCTTGTGTGCAATCACCCCTGCCAGTCAGGGCCAGCTTGAAGCTGATGCTCAGGCAGTGACCGTGTGTCAACACATGGTCCACATGTGCCAATGTTAGCAGCAATGTGCCACTTGCAGGGGTGGTTTGCTCCTTGCCAATCAGTTGGGGAGCAGATGGCTTGCTTCTGAATCGCAATTGTGTGGGCCTGGCCTGGTTTACACTCACATGTCCCTGCTGCTGCTTGTAGGGCGGAGGGTGTCTTGACTTGGTTTGCTTCAAACTGGTTCATGTACATGCTACTGTAATAGAAAATGTACTGTGGCTCAGAGCCTGGCTCAACTTTGGACTCGTCCACTGGCAAGATCAACCCGACCTGTGCAGGCTCAGCAGCCGACAGAGTTTATTGCAGCACCATCCATGACCTTGGTCCATCTGCCTTGTGTGGAATTCAGCACCGCAATCACAATGGCCCGCACCTCCCTCCTCCTTCGGTTACCAACACTCAGCCTCGGGCCACAGCTGGGCCAAAACCCCAACCCCGACTGATACATGCAGTCACTCCTGCTGATGCTCCATCTTGAGTATGTGCACAAGCCCTGCAAGAGGGTCATTGCAGAATCAACTGCAACATTGACCATACAACAACCCATCCCAGTAGTGTACACCAATGCGTGGAGGAAACTGTACACCCTCCACATCTACACTGTGCAAGATCAGACGGCAAAAACAATGCGCTCATTATTATTCGATGGCTTGTTTGTTTGCACCGACACATCATAGCACTAGCAAGGGCTGCATACACCCCGTGTGTTGACACGGGAAGTACTAGCAAGGGCTGCATACACCCCATGTGTGTGTGTGCCAACACATCAGTTTCTCCCAAGCACAGCACCTCAAAACCCTCGATGCTGCTGAAGAGCAAAGCAACCACTACAAGGTCACTACAGTACACACAGTCTGGACTACACAGCAATCCATTCCCGTGCCCTGTCTTCTGGCACGTCCAGCATGATGCTGACTGCCTTGCCCACCCTGGGCCTCTCCTTGGTGCTGGCCAGCTGGCTCTGCACAGTCGTCACAGCACCCCAGCTGACAAGGGCTGCTGCAACATACTCCAGCCGCTGCATGTACTGCTCTTCACTATAGCTGAACGACTGCTGCTCCTGCACAGCACAACCCAGCACAGCATCACCCACGGTGTCAGCATGCCAGCACAGCGCAAGCTAGTGTAGAACAGTGAAGTTTAGGACAGTGAAGTTTAGGACATTCTGCTTGTCACATCCACAAGACTCATGTTACTGAGGCACCGCCCTTCTCGGCACAATGCAGCAAGCACAATGGCAATGGCAATGCTGTCCTTGTCACACAGCAGCCTTACATTGTGTTGAGAGTTGAATGTGTGTGTGTATGTGTGTCCGGTATGGTTCCACAATATTGCAAGCCTGCATTCAAAGGAATCAAGCTGCTTCAGAGTATGGGTACAGCAACAATAGTGTTGCAAGACCCAGCCCAAGTGTTTCTGGAGCGCAAGCAGGTGGCACTGGGTCATGGCCGCTCACCATGTACTTCCACATGACTTGCAGTAAGAAGACCACAATGCAAACACAAAGGAGGCAACAAGAAGCAGCGGACAGTGACAAAAGTCAGGATACTTGGCAGCTCCAGTGCTGCATTACACCGGTTGCTTGCCTTGGACTGCTGCTTATGCGCAACACACTTTTTCCTTCATTGTGAAAAGCACATCGGCAAGCTTATGTCAATTACTACAAACAAGCACAACCTGTCACTCACTACTTTACCCGCATGCGGCAGGCGCGCACACGTTCTATCACCATCTGCTGCGGCACCAGATGCTGACCAAGCAGCACTCAACCTACACAAGCACAACCTGCCACTCACTGTTGAGAGCAACAAACACCCTCCCCATGTATGTCCGCTGCACAAGGCTGACGTCATAGCTGCGCCCGTACTTTTTCCTGTTGCAGTGGCAGGGAGCACACACAAGCTCAACCGAGTGTCCCAAGCATGCACGCAGCAGAGGGTGAATGTTGCAAGCTTCATGCTGGGCACATGTGTATGTGCCCATCTAGCTGGCTGGCTAGCTAGCTGGCTGGCTGGCTGGCTGTGGGAGAACTGAGTGGCAAGGCTGGTCTGCAGCACTCGTGCAAGGTGCAATGCGAGGAAGCCCTGTACTGTGTGTGCCTTGCCAGTCCTGTGTGCAGGGTCAATTGCAGTGTGCAAAGGCTGTGAGCTCCAGACTGTGCAGGTGAGTGGTGTCCCTCAGTGCAAGGTATCCACCAGGCTCACCTAAGTAATGCAAGCAGTGCGGGGCCGTCAAACACAGCTGCAGCAGCTACCTCAGCTGACTGTGCTTCTGCAGCCTGCCTGGTGGCAAGCTCCGCTGCAAACAGCTCCTCCATGCTGACTTCTGGGTTCTCTGGACTGCTGGCTCGTGCGATGCATGACTGAAACTGCTGCACATGCTGCTGGCTGGCTTGGCTGGTGCTAGAATGCCGTGGAGCGTGACGTAGGCTGATGCAAGGGCAGCTAGCCTGCAAGGCCCGCGGATGAATGCACTGCTTCTGCATGCTACTGCCCAGTGTGCTGCAGCAGCGCGGGTTGCTGGCGCGCTGCATGGCGTGTGAGGGTACTTGATTTGTATTTGAGTGTCAGTCTGGGTCAATGAACGTTGGAATGCCGCTCCAGTGATGATGCAACTGATGATCAGGGCAAGCTGACCTGGACTCTTGTTCAGGATGATCGCCAACAATTGCAGGATGTTGCAAGAGTAATAGAAGTACAAGTCACAAAAAATATGACGAAGTTGGTGGCGCTGGCTTGTTCGCACCCCGCGTGACAACTGTCTGGTGTGGTCACACACCCGACGTTTGTCACCAAGGCGTCTGACAGAGGTCTCAGTTAGACTGCGCCAATCATTCTCGACTGCACGTATCGACAACACCAACCCCCGGACGCTGTGTGCAGCTGTTGCCCTGGCAAACAGCTCAGCAAGCAGTTTGTAGCGCCCTTGTGCAGACTGCTGCTCCTGACGTTGCCAAGTCATTATTCCTTATATTTTTTAGACTTTCAACATGAAGCTGCTTGCAGTGGCTATCTACAACCACAGGGGCTCTGAAGTGGAGCCTGCATGCTTGGGTCTAGGTGCAGAACTTTCCAGTTTCGGATACTTTCAGCGTGCATCAGTTAAGGAGATGCTGTCGTTCCTTAGTAAGACTATAGTGCAGCGCACAGCAGCGGGGCAGCGGCAGACAGTCAAGCAGGAGGACTACTTCTGTCACGTGCATGTCAAGGATGGTGGCATTGCAGGCGTAGCCATAACAGACAGGGACTACCCCACTATAGCAGCATTCTCAGTAGTTGGCAAGGCCATTGAGGAGTTCTTGCAGCTGGGTGATGAGTCCTGGAGGACACAAACAGCAGACGGGACGCAGGCGCTAGCAGTGGTGGAGGCAGCAGTGACGAAGTACCAGGTGGGTCTGGTGTGCTGATCACAGGCCTGGCCTGTCGCCTTTGCTAGTCGTACAGTTCGTTGTGTACTACATGTGGGTTCCCCCTACATGTGTGCACAGTACATTTTCTGGCCAGCATGCATGCAGCTTGCCTTGCAGCATGTTGCAGAACCCCAGTGATTTATAGGACCATGCTGATGTGCTATTGCACTACGCCATGCATTGTGGCGAAAGAAGGGCTATCCTTGCCACTCGGCTTGGCATGCATTCTCTGCTGTGCCCCATAATAAGCCCGCCACTACATCAATCAGTGAGAGCATGTGCAGGGCAATGCCAGCGTTCTCTTGCCTGTCTTCAACACATGGCACTGCGCACCCTGCTTGCATATTCAGCGCGCGCTACTCTCACACGCCACAGCCACAGCGACAGGCACCTCCTGATGTGTGCTTGAGTGCAAGGCCTGGTGTGTGCATTGAATGCGCTGCGGTCCCTGTCCCTCAACACACCCCTGCTTGTCCTTCCCATGTCAACACACCCCTGCACTGCTCCTGCCTGTTGCCCCCACAGGACCCTGTAGCAGCAGACAAGCTCACCAAGATCCAGAAGGACTTGGATGAGACAAAGGTCATCCTGCATCAAACCATCGACAGCGTGCTGCGGCGTGGGGAGAAGCTGGACACGCTGGTGGACAAGAGTGCAGACCTGAGCTTAGCCAGCCAGATGTTCTACAAGCAGGCACGCAAGACCAACAGCTGCTGCAGGATGAGCTAACAGCAACAGGGCCATTGCCACGCAGCAGGGGTGGCAGCATGCACCGCCGCAGCAGCTGCAGCGGCGACAATGTCAGGTCGCACAGCTGCGGCAGCGCCCAGCAGCCTGGATGCTCAGCAGCCTTACCTGAAGCAGCTGCAGTCGCTGCAGTGTGGGGGTGAAACCTCAGCAGCAGCAGCAGCAGCAGCAGCAGCGACTGAGCGTGTTCTTAATGTTGTTGACAAACTCACAGCAGCAGGGCCAACATGGTGCCCTGTGGGGCATGCAAGGTGGACAACCTGTTGGGCGGCCCTACTGTAGCCAGTGCAGCTGTTGTTGGCCACCAGCAGCAACTGCCAGCGCTGTGGCAGTCCTGGCAATGTGCGCGTATTGATGCTGCAACAGTGATGTCTTGTCAATGGGCTGGTTTTGTGCCGGCGCTCCTTGCAGCTGTGCCCTGCACCCAGATGCCAGCATTGTGATGCTGATGCATCTGCACTCCGGTTCTTCGTGAGCATGCTTGTACAGCAGAGCTGTCGGTGCAGTTGCCAGTTGCTGTGTTTTAGCAAGGCTGTGGCAGCACTGTTGCGCTGTGGGCCATGCATGGTGGCGAGCTGCCCTTGCTGGAGTACGAACAGGGGTTGACAGCTGCCTTGCTGTCTTGGTCTGTGCTGCTTCGTGACCGTCTTGGGCCTGCGTGCTGGCTTTCTTGTGTCGCTATGCATCTGCTGCCTGGCATGTCTGTGCTTGTCGCTCCAGCAGTCTGGTTGCCACTGCATCGCAATTGTAAGTGTGATCAGGCTGATCAGGCACAGTGACTCACATCGGATGAGGCTGATTGGGCTGTTCAAGCACAGGTATCAATGGCTGCAGACTTCAGCCATTACTACGTCTGCTTGACTGGGTGTGGTGCTGAGTTACTAGCCTAGCAGCAGGGCTGGGCAGACCACATATGCTGTGCACAGCGTGCCTGCAACAGACCAAAGGTTTTGGGTTTTGGGTTTTGCTCAAGGCCGGGTCATGGCAGCATGCAAACAGTTGTGTAGCGCTGGGAACAAGCCATACACAAGCCATATTGTTGGACAAACGCCCTCTTTTCTTACAAGGTGCACTGCTCTGGGCCCCATAAGCAGTGTGATCTGAAGCCTCATAAGTCTGCAACCACAGTCATGATGACCACCCTCTTCCAACGCCCTTCCTGTTGCAGCACATGCAGTCATCAGACAACAACCAACTCAACGTGTGTAACAAACAGCAGCCAACGTCATGTGTTGCATGGCACAACGGGTCCAAACAGGTCAATCACACAGCCCCAACACCACTTCTTCTTGCATCCTTAGGCACAAGGGCCCAACGCACCACCAAAACACAACCTGGAGTGCTCACTGGGCACTGTATGGTGTACAAACCTGTCAAGACGTTCTCCAGCCGCACCACGTCCTTCAACACCATCACACATCGTCACTGGTACGGACTACCAGCGGTTGAGAGTCAACAATGGCCAGGCATCTTCATGTCACAGTGAAACAAAGGGTTGGGGGCCCCTGAAGGCTACATCATATCACTCTTTGCATTGTTCTCTTCACAACCTTTGAAAGCGCCAGTCAATACAGCTGCAGCTCCTGCCAATCTCTTTTCATGGTACAGACAGTCAGTCACA
>QAXK01006456.1:0-27574 GCA_004335735.1 Chlorella sp. KRBP
GTAAATTTATTGAATGGTAAAGCAGAGCCAGGCAAGGAGCCGTCCTGGCCGTTTGCCGCCCACTCTGAGGAAGCTGGGAGGAGCATCCGCCGATCGAGGGAAAAGGAAAAGCATGGCCCTGCGCACCTGTGCCACAAACTCGCCCTGCTGCAGATCATGCGCCACCACGACACCAACCACGTCGCGGTTGAAGATGAAGTATAGCATGGCCGCCTTGCTGTCCCCACCGCCAGCTGCGTCAGCTCTGCTGCCACTGGGACCACTTGCGCTGCCGCTGCTGCTGCTGTTGGTTTGGGTGGTAGTTGTGGTGCTGCTGGTGCCGTTGCTGGTGCTGGTGCTGCTGCTGATTCCAAGCAGGCGCTTGCCCAGTGAAGGGCTGGTGAAGTGTATGTTGATGAGGTGGTGCGCGCCGAGGTCCCCATGCATCTGGATGCCCAGCTGCTGCCTGCGGTTGTGTGGGATGACCAGCGGCCACCACACCACACCCTCAGTCATCCGCTATGAGCCCATGGAACCCACATGCGGTACGGTGACCACGGCACCATGACATGCGTAAGCCGTGACTGGTAGCAACAGCAACAGCACCAGTTGGTTCGCACCTGATGGTGCTGTGCGCGCCGTCCGCCGCCACCAGGAAATCGCCTTCAAACTCCACCTGCCGTAGCTGTCGCTGCTGCTGCTGCTGCTGTGCCCCAGTGCCCGCAGCGGCACCCACACTCTCCACCAGCACTCGCACGCCGCCCCCGCCTCCTCCTCCTCCTCCTCCTCCTCCACCACGTGCCCCCGCAGGCGGCAGCAGCGTGACGTGTGCCACGCGGTGGCTCCACAGCAGCGTGGCCAGGCTACCGGGCGCAGTGGCGCGGCGCAGCATGAGCGGCAGCAGGCGGCTCTGGGGCAGGTGCGTGACGGGCTCGGGAGAGACTGAGGCGTTGTGGGGCGAGCTTTGACCTGCACACGTGTGTGTGTTTTTTTGTGTGTGTGTGGCTTGCAAACGGGGCTTCAGGCCGCATCAACCAAGGCAGCACGCGAGAGGCATGCATGGTTTGGACACCGAATGCACGCGTGTGTGTGGCACGGCGAAGTGAGCGTCCCGAGTGCTCTTGCATCAACGTTACGCTGGTACGCCAGAAAGCTGTGGTCCTGCTGCTGTGTGGCCCCGTTTGCGCACCAGCCCAAGCACCCCACAAGCTTGTGGAGGAGCGGTGGCAAGCGCAGCCACTTCCCCGCGCCACTCGCCTGCAAAGTGGTCCACCTCCCCCAGCAGCTCCCCGAGCATAGAGAAGCCGTAGCGGAAGCTGCGCCAGTGGCTGAGCGGAGGGCTGTGCTGCGCCACTTCGGCAGCTAGCCCCTGCAGGGGACGCAGCACCTGCTCACATCGCGCCACAGGTTTGCACGGCAACTTTTTCAGTCACCACGTGCCCTTGAGCACGAGAGGGAGAGCACGCTGTTGTCATCAGCAAGCAACGCAGTGGCTGACCTCCATGGTTCGGTTGTTGATGTAGTGTGCCTGCGGGTGCGACGTGGCTTGCGCGCTGCGCTCCAGCACCAGGCTCCGCACACCTGCTCGCAGCAGCCACCGCCAGCGCACATGCGATGAGCGCATGCGCAGCGTGAGCATCACCACGCCCTGAATGGGTGTGCGGAAGCGCACCGTAGCGGGACAGCCACATCGCCAGCGCCAGGCCCGTGGGCCCCGCTCCAGAGATGATGACCGGCCACCGCTGCGCCGGCAAGCCATCGTAATGGTGCTGCGTGGCCGACTGCGCTTGGTATCGTTGCTGCTGCGCTGTGGTGCGGGCTGAGATGCGCCACACGCGCGTTCCGCGGCCTCTGAGCATTCAATGTTGAAGCAATGCTGATAATGAATGTTGATAACGCTGATAACGAAATGATCGGATCCGCTTCTGGCCGCTTCGGAGCGCTTCTGGTGATCGCATGGCTATGGGGGCCAGCAGGTGGCGCTGCGTGACGGCTCCTGTCTACTGCTACGGCGCTGCGCCCTGCCTACACGAGTTGCCTCTTCTCCAGCTGTTGCGGAACACGTCACATGTGCAGCCTCGTGCTTGCCAGCTAGCTTTTTCACTGTCTGGTTGTTGCATCACGGTGGAGATTGCAACCGCTCACCGGGCAAAGCATTTGGTCATGGCTACTCACGCCGCGGTCAAAATCGTCCTCACCCCAGCAACGCACACCCTCAGCCCCCAACAGGTAAACAGGTCACTCTGCGCTCCCTCTCTCCTCCTGAATAGCACAACCAGCTGCTGATGACACCAGCGATGCTCGCGCCAGCGGCCCGCTGCTAAAACAAGCCGACGCCAACGACAAAGCACCCAACAACTCACCCCGCTCCGTACAGGCCGTCAACATGCCGCCAGACAACATGCTCAGCCCCACAGCCCTCTGTGCACGGTCTCCTAAACTGTGGATATCCACGGATGCACATCAACTCCCTCGTTACGTCATCATCAGTCACGGCTCGCTGTTGTCAGCTGCACACAGATACGTTAAAACTGCTCTCTCCGTGCTCTCCCCGGCTCATGTCTCATGGTGCAAGACACCGTGGCGTCTCTCATGGGTCAAACTTGGCGCACACGCCGCTGGAGCCGTGTGCCGCCCGCAGGAGCCTGTTACGGCAATAGCCCGGAGCGTTGCCCTGCACGCGGCAGCCACCACAGCAACATCACATTAACACGCGGTGGGCAAGGTGGCGCGGTGGACGCCAACTTGCCATGGTCGGCGGTGCGGTTGTGAAGCGCCACAACACACCCAGGCCAGCCCAAGCCCACCCTTGCGAGCCCAACCCAAGCAAGTTGCACTCCGAGAATCTCTTACCGCCGCCTCCGCCTCTGCCGCCGCCAGCTCATCATCCTCCACCAGCTGACTCAAGTCCTGCACCTTGCTGCTGAAGATGATCCCATCTGATACGATGCGTGGGTTAGGGCCACGGGCGGCGCCGCGACCATACACGCCATCTGCAAGAGGCCGCATGCGTTTCGAACTCTTGGCACGAGTGGCCACTCGTGCACACAGAGCCCCCTCCCCAGCCCCGCCACTGGTTGTGGTGTTTCCGTTGCTGGCCTGACGCTGACGACAGGATGCACTACGCACTGCATCACATCACATCACTCCATGACCACCTCAGTGAAGCGCCTCAGGACAGCACCATGCACCCGCATCAGCGCTGCTCTGCCATCAGTGCGGGACAGCACCACGCACCTGCATCAGCGCTGCCCTGGATGACGGTGGCCAGCACCACGGCGCAGGACAGCAGCGCCGCGCCCGAGCCAATGAGCGTGGAACGCAGCTTGGCCATGATCGGCTTGACCTGCAGGCAGGTAGGCGGGGCATGAGAAAAGGGCCCCAGTCCTTAGGGAGGGCCTGAGGGAGGGAGGTCGCCTTGGGAAAGGTCAGGAGGGCAGGGAAGGTGTGGCTCTGGCCCGCATGGTTGCACCACGCCACGGCGGCACCCCAAGAAGTCTGGAGCACAGGATTGGCTGGCTGGTGGGGTACGACTGCTACTCCTAAGACAACCCTGCGCTGTGCTGGCGCTGCCCTCTCAAGCTCCAGCCCGTCGGAAATCTAGCGGGCTCAAGTGTCAACGAGCCACGCCTGTGCCTGCGTGGGCATCCCGCACCTCGTACATGCCCAGCAGGCGGTCCCGCGTGAGCACTTCTGGAGGCTTGACAAACACCTGGGGGCAGCCACATGCCGATTGCAAGACCAAACTATTTGCGCCCTGTGCGTTTGTACCAGACACCCAGAAGGCGATATGATCTGCAGGGCAGGGGTATACTAGTCAGCGATTGATCGTGCCCTCACCTCTCCATCATACCATCCAGTCTCCTCGTACTCAACTGCGAGTGGTGAGCACAAGCACAGCACGAGCGTGAGGCGCGGGTCACGGCAGTTCCCCCCCCTGAGTGCTGCGCTGCGTCAGCAGACAGCGTGCACGCGTGCGCTCTCTCTCTCTCTCCCTCTCACCCGCTGCGCTCATGAGTCTCTCCTGCACGTAGGACCAGCCCAGGTAGATGCGCACGCCCAGCAGCGTCGTCACCACCAGGCTGCCCACGCTGGCGCTGAGTGCCCACTGCACGGGCTGCGGAGGCAGTCAAGCACGCGCACCCACACACGCAAGTTTGCTCCACTTTCAGTGTGTACAAATGAAGCCCAGGGCTGACAAGCACAGCACCGCAGAGTCAAATCGCACCTGCTCAAAGGGGTCAAACGTCTGGTACGAGATGGGCCCGCTGATGAGCGCAAAGAACGCCACGAAGATGAGCACCATGCGCTGTACGTAGCTGGAGAGCGGCAGCGTCGCCTGCACACATGTTTGTTGTATGACACCAGGCGGCGGGGCGGCGGCGTGCGCGTGATGATTTGCGGCGACGATGCGGCCCCAGGCTCGCATCCAAAGCATGAGCACGCACCCATGAGTAGAGCTGCGCGCTCTTGAGCTCCTGCAGCTCGTTGGAGGGCCGTTGCTCGCTGGGCACGGCCACCTCCAGGTTGGAGAGAAAGCTGGTGCGGGCGGAGCGCCCGCCACCACCCGCTGAGCCTCCTGGGCCTCCGCCTGCGCTGCTGCCTCCCTTATCTTGCTGCGCTCTAACCACCAGGCTCGCCCTGCCCCATGGGTGGAGCAGGAGGCGTGGCGTGTGGGGGAGGGCGGATCGTGGGTGCCCCTGGGCAGCGCTGCCTCTGTGTGTGGCTGCTGGCCCTCGCAGGGGCAGTGCAGGGCCGGCCTGGACGCGTGTGCCGGCCAGGCACCTGCTGGCTGGCTGCATAGCTGCGGCTGTGCGTCCTGCACCACAGAGTGCGGGTCGAGGAGGACGAGAACTTGAGGGCTGCGATCCCGTCAGTCGTGCGAATGCTCGCGTGTGGCGCCCCCGCACTGGCACCGATGCGCCGCGTTGGGCCAGCGCGTGCTGGCCACGCGTGTATACACGATGGAGGCTTAACTCGTCCATGTGCGCGCAGGCAGCGGCACCGCAGCGATGCGGACAAGATGGTGATGAGCCAGGTCCACTCGCCGCCACGCACCTCGCCCACAGCCATCAGCTCGCGCCCACAGCCGCAACCCACGATGATGGCGCCTCTGCGCACCAGCAGCGTGCGCTGCAGGGCCTCCGGCGCGCGCGGCATCTTCAACCTGGCAAAGGGCTTTGGTCTGGCCTTCACCAAGAAGGAGCCTAGCCTGTAAGTCCCTCCGGCGTGCGCAGGGGGTGGGGAGGAGGCGTGGCCACCGTGGCGGGCTCCGCCGTGGCAAGCAACACTGATGAGAGCAGGCAGCGCATCATGTGCCCTGGCGTGTCATGTGGCCCTGCAGAGCTGGCAACCGCGCGCCGCTCAAGCCTGGCAAGGTGGCGCCCATGCTCCCGGTGCCCGAGCACATACAGCGGCCTCCCTACGCCACCACTGGCCAGTTCCCGCCCTGGAGCAACAACCCTCAGATTCACGACGAGCAGGTGATGGCCGGTGTGGCGTACCAGCAGCTGCGGCTGCACCTCTGTGTGTACGCCCTGCACACCAAGCCTGCGTCCGACCACGTGGACACGGCCGCAGGGGATCAAGAAGATGCGGGCAGCAGGCAGCTTTGCGGCGCGCGTGCTGGAGCACGCCTGCAGCCTAGCCAAGCCAGGCGTCACCACCGACGAGATTGACCGTGCCGTGCACGCCATGATCATTGCCAACAACGCCTACCCTTCCCCGCTCAACTACGGCCGCTTCCCCAAGAGCGTGTGCACCTCGGTGAACGAGGTGGTGTGCCACGGCATCCCGGACGACCGCCCGCTGCAGAGCGGGGACATTGTCAACATTGACGTGACGGTGTTTTTGGACGGGCACCACGGGGACACCTCCCGTATGGTGTACGTCGGTGAGTCGATGGCTTTTGGTGGCTCGCAGTGCGGCCTGGGAGAGAGGGCGTGGTGTCAAGCGAGGGCAGGCCATGCTCACGATGCTCACGGCGTGGCACTCATTGCTGAACTCCTACGTGCAGGTGAGGTGTCGCCAGAGGCGCGGCAGCTGTGCGAGGTGACCCGCAAGGCGCTTGAAGAGGCAATCAAGATCTGCGGGCCTGGCGTACCCTACAACAAGATTGGCAAGGTGCTGTCTGTTGTCTTCACCGCGTCATCACATCGTATCGAACAAGCTTGAGGACGGAGCAAGCAACAGCGGGCACCTGGCGAACACCTGGCGACCTGGTGCACACGCACGTGCTCACATGTCCGCAGGTGATCAATGAGATTGCGGACGGGTACAAGTACGGCGTGGTGCGTGACTTTGTGGGCCACGGCGTGGGGCGCGTGTTCCACTCCGACCCTCACATCCAGCACGTGCGCAACACGGACGCGCGGCCGATGAAGGTCTGGCAGACCTTCACCATCGAGCCCATGCTCGTCCAGGTGTGTAGTAGAGGGCTGTGGATATGGGATGGAGAGAGGAGGAGAGAGGGGCGAAGACACTGCCAGTGAGAGCACGAGCAATGCGCATGAGGGGCCTGCAAGGGGCTGTGCATCGTGTTGAGCCTCACTGGGGTTGCACACCTGTCGGGTGGCCATGGCGTGTGGAGTGCAGGGGAGCACCAAGATCAAGATGTGGAAGGATGACTGGACGGCCGTCACGTCGGACGCTGGGCTGGCGGCGCAGTACGAGCACACGCTGCTCATCACGCCCAACGGCGTGGAGATCCTCACCAAGCTCTGATGATGATGCCTGTTGAGGCACTTGCTTGTTCCCTGGCGATGTTCTGGTGCTGTGACTCTGTAGCTTCTCCAACTGTCCCCATGTCCCCGACTGCAAACAGCCGAACGCACGCGAACGCACTCTCAGCATTCGCTGTGCAGCTGCATTTGCGTGAACTCATCGCGCTTCAAGCGCTGTCAGTTCGAAGTTCGGACGCAGCACAGCAGGCGCAGGAGAGCAGGAACCAGAGGCAGCAGGCCCGCGGGTGCAGCTGCAGGGACCGTGCGCCATGGATTCTGGAGCGGTGGAGCTCAAAGATGGTGAGCAGACAGCCAGTCCGCACGCAGCAACGCGCCACAGAGGCACCAGAGGCCGGGGCATGCGCGCCACGTTGCGCCTGGTGCAGCCCTGAGGGACACGCTGGACAGGAATGGCAGCCTGGGCGACATCCGCGCGTCGTTGCGGGCTGCCATCTTCAAGGCGCTCAACGATCCCAACGTGAGCATGCCACCGGGCAGCAAGGGACGCTTGGCAGGCACTTGGCAGCTGCAAGCCAATGAGTGCCAAGACGTGCTACAGACGTCGTGGATGACGTGGCGGGTGTGTGCAGGTCATGCCCAAGCCGGACGTGCCGAACGAAACGCTGGTCATCAACGAGCTCATACGAGAGTACCTGTTGTGGCACAACTACAGGGAGACCCTGTCCGTCTTCGTGCCAGGTGCGGGTGCGTCGTCCGGGCCGCGACACAGGCCCACGCCGACGGGAACACAGCGTCGTGGGGGCAGGCACACGTCGAAGGAGGCATGCGTGCTTTGCAGCAGAACAGCACAGCCAGCGGAGCACAGCAGCACAGCCAGCGGCCTCTACGCCGCTGTATGAATCATGCTCTGCCCCCGGGGTGGTGCTCCATCTTCCTCACTGGTGCTCCATCTTCCTCGACGCTGATCCTTGTAGCCCTGACGCGGTGGCAGCGGTCCGCCCCGGTATGCAAGCGCACACACATACACATCCGAGGAGTCCTGTCCTTTCCCAGTGCTGTGGCGTCGCAGTGACCAAGGCCTGCAACGCTGCTTGTGCCTGACAAGGGCACACGCAGCACGCATGGGTGCTCCATCTTCCTCGCCGCTGATCCTACGTGCCCTGACGCGGTGGCGGAACGCACGCACGCGTGAACGCGTTGCGTCCTTGCTGTGTGTTGCTCTCCCCGCAGAGACAGGGCAGCCTCAGACTCGGCCCTTCGACCGGTCCTTCCTGGCCGAGCACCTCCACGTGGTGGACGGGCCCAACTCCAAGCAACTGTGAGTGCCAGTGGCATGGTTGCACGCACTGCGTAGCTTCAAGTGGTCCTTAGTGACGCGTGATGTCGAACGCGCACCGCAGGCCGCTCCTATACAACCTGCTGAGCTCTGCCACCAAACAACCCGGGCAACCCAAGACGACGACAGACGCGTGAGGGGTGACGGCACGCGCAGCACGTGATTCGAAGCGTGCGCGCCCTCCCGACCCATGCAGAGCCAGCAGAGGCATAACCTTGACTGCCTTGACCATCAGTGCAAATACCCAGCGCAAGGCTCTCTCCTTCTGCGTGTGTTCAGCGCCGCCGCATCACCCAGCGCACCATCCCCAGGAGCGATTCGCGAACTCGCGCGCTCGCCTGCAGCATGTCTGCCGATGAAGGGGTGCCGCCTGAGCTCCTGCCGCCTGGTAAGCTCGCGCGCTCGCGATGGGAGGCCACGCACGACCTCAAGCACAAGCTCACCCCCAAGCTGCACACCACCCTGCTGTGCAGACGCCAAGGCGCTGGTGTTCGACTGCGATGGTGCGATGGTGACACAATGGCGTGTGCACAACAGCCATGGTGGTGATCTGCCTGCTGCTTGCTGCGCTCCTGCCGACTCCTCACACGGCGCGCGCCACCCATCTCTTGTTCCTTTGCTCACACAGGCACCTTGGTGGACTCGATGGCATATCACTATGAGGTGAGTAACCATCAGTGAATGCACGGTGGGGGGCGGCGTGGCACGCATGCCGGGAGGTGACCGCAATGCCACCGCGCACTGGTGGTGCAGGTTCAGCAGGTGCAGCAGATGATGTGGCCCACTGACCTCCCCCAGGCGGACTGCCTGCATTGCGCTCACAACTTGCAGGCGTGGAAGTT
This sequence comes from Chlorella sp. KRBP, assembly GCA_004335735.1. Taxonomy (NCBI): domain Eukaryota; kingdom Viridiplantae; phylum Chlorophyta; class Trebouxiophyceae; order Chlorellales; family Chlorellaceae; genus Chlorella; species Chlorella sp. KRBP. The sequence continues at coordinate 8,841 of QAXK01006456.1, forward strand.
CGCCGCCAATCACTTTGGCCTGGACGCGCTCACGCCCAAGCTGCTGGTGGAGCTGGCGGGCAAGCCCGTGAACGAGCTCTTTGCAGCAATTTGCGAGCGCAGCGGCAAGGTGAGGCGCCACCTGCTGCCCCGCACCCCAGCACCCTCAACGATTCTGTTGCCGCAGCACACAGCTGAACATGTGCATGGCACGGAGCCTTGGCACATTGTCTGGCTGCAGGACGGACAAGTGGATCGGGACGAGTTCTTCGCCCTCCGTGATCAGCACTACCAGCAGAACGACCGGCCGGTCAGTGTACAGTGCTGATGCACGGTGCCGATATTTGCATCTGTTTGGGCGCCTCGGCGGGGCCGCAGCCCAACTACCGGGCGTATCAGATGTCCCGCAGCACTCAGGCACGCGAACCTGACACAGCCTTCCATGCCGCTCCCCAGCCGTGTGTGCTGCGTCGTTTGCCACCACCACCTGCCGCCACCTGCGCAGGCGGTGCCGATTGAGGCGGTCGTGCGCATCGCTCACGCCGGCAAGGCCAAGGGCCTACCCATGGGTGTGGCCTCAGGTGAGCCCGGCACGCGTGCGCGCGTGTTCGCCACTTGCATGCAATAGAGCGGTCCGCCACCACGTCAAAGGGCCCTAGGATCAGCGGGTGTACGGCAGCGGAGGCTGCATGTTGCCAGCTCCTCTTGCAGCGCATCAGCTGTCCCCAAGGCGGCAAGTGAGTATAACAATGCTCCCTGCTCCCACTGCGCAGGCGGCACACGGCACCACGTGATGAAAAGCCTGAAGGAGACGGGCCTCCTGGACATGTTCACCGCCGTGGTGCGTTTGTTCAGTTGCCTTTGGTTCACTTGCTGTGGTGTGTGTCCCATGGCCTCCTGGACATGTTGAACATCGCCATGGTGCGTTGATTCATCCGCTGGGATGCCCCTGCTGGGTGCACACACTGCGTGATCGCACTTGTGGTTGCTCGGCGTGATTCTTGCGCTGACGTCTTGACTTGCGAGCCGAATGATGCCTGCAGGTGACTGGGGAGGACGTGCCACGTGGCAAGCCCGCCCCTGACGCCTTCCTCTTAGCTGCGTCGCAACTGGGAGTGGACCCAGCCCACTGCGTGGGCTACGAAGGTAAGGGCCGGTATGTGCGTGCCGCACAGGGCTGCAACTTGCTTGCTGTTCTGTGCTGTGGGTGTGCGTCGATATTTGCATCTGTTTGGGCGCCTCAGCGGGGCCGGAGCCCAACTGCTAGGGCGTATGTGTGTGTGTGTGTGTAGCTTGCAAACGGGGCTTCCAGCCGCGGGTGTCGTCCCTTGTGTGTGCCCTGCATCACCGCTGCAGCGAGCGGCAAGGGGCAGCCAAGAGAGACGAATGTGCTGTTGCCCCTCTCTGGTGCTCAGATGCCAAGCTGGGGATGGAGGCGATCCGCGCGGCGGGCTTCCTGGCGGCCATTGACGTCACCGTCCTCCCCAGCTACCCTCACTTCGCCTGAACACGCTCTGCGCGTGCCACCGGCGTGATCTGCCTGTGCGCGCGCGGGTAATCCTGCATTATTCCGGAGGTGCTATGGCTCTTGGTCAGTATGGCCAGCCACTTACGTGATCTTGCGTGCCATGATGTGAGCGCGCGTCGTGCTGCAAAGCGTGCATTTCCAGTGCCGTGACCAAGTTGCACACGCTGCCGTGCCCGAAAACGTCCGAGTGCAAGCAACAAAACACACCCCTGCGTCCGAGTAAGAAAAACAAAACGCCACCAAAGCCCAAGCATCTCTACCACCTCCACCACCTCCTTAGGCTCCTCCCAATCTCTGCCGCTTCTTGCCGTTCCCCTCCGCCCTCCCTCCCGCTCTCCCGCCGCCTGCTCCCCCTCCCGCCGCCCGGCCGCCACCAGCCTTCTTCTTCTGCTTCTTGGCCGCCCCCCCTGGCTTCTGCCCTTGCTGTTCTTGCGGCGGCTCTTGAGACCGCGGCCGCTTGTGGTGCTGCTTGCCCTGATGCTTGCCACGCCCCCGGCCACCTTTGCCGTCGTCCGCACCAACGCCCACCTGCACGCACAAGCACGCCGCATACGCATACGGTTGGTTGCCTTACGACTCCACCAGCTCAAGACGCTACGGCGCGCTTTGTGTGCTGGGCTTCACATCTGGTGCAGCCATCTCTCGTGCAAAAAGGACGCCCGCAAGAGTGAGTGAGTGAACGAGGGTGCACACCTGGTCAGGCAGCCGCTCCTTCCTGCGCCGCTCCTTGGGGCGCGTCTTCTTGAGAGCCAGCATCCAGTCGGGCACCTCGCCACCCGCCTCCCTGCGCACGCACACACACGCCACACATGTGCGCGCCAGGCCACACGATGATGCGCCTGGTCCCTCCCCATTGGCAGCGTCCCAAGGGCACATACTCAAGACTTGCGCTTTGGTGCAGTCAGTTCTCGTCAAGTGGACGGCATGCAGTGGGTACATGTATGAAACACCCATGCTATCACCCACGCACTTGACCAGGTGCGCGATGGGCCTGAGCGCCGCAGAGTCCTCCTCCGTAAAGAAAGTGACGGCCTCGCCTGCGGTGCACGCACGTGCACGCACGCGCAATGCTGCCATCACAGACGCACAACCAAGCGCAGCTGACAGTGCTTCAGTCGACCTTCAGCATCGCCCCAAAGAAATGCAAGTGGCGCTCACCAGTCTGTGAGGCGCGGCCCGTGCGCCCCACCCTGTGGATGTAGTCTGCCGTGCTGCTTGGAAAGTCATAGTTGACCACGGTGCGAACGCCGATGAAGTCCATGCCTCGCCCCACCAAGTCAGTGGCCACCAGCACCCACGTCAGGCCCGACCTGCACCCAGCAGCGCCACCACAAGCAGCAGCACCCCGAGTGCACATCATCAAGCGTGACGAGGCGCCCTCCACCTTCCTTGAATCCAGGCTGCGCCAACAGCTTGCTGCTTCATCAGTTGCAAACGGGGTCGCGAGCAAGGTCTCTTGTCCAGTCGCACCTGAAGTTCTCCACGGCTGCCGACCGCACGGCGCTCGTCTGCGCGGCGTTGATGCTGTCCACCCGCACCCCGTCGTACAGCAGCTCACGGTGCAGGGCCTTGGCACGCTCCTGCATGCGTGCACACACACACCATCTGTTTTGCCATAACCGGCTCCACCAGATGTAAAGCTCGACACACACACACACACACACACGCTGGCTTTTGTGACGGCTGCAGCATCATGACACCTGTCGTGAATGCCATGCCACGATGATGATGATGATGAACACTCTGCGTGCACGCAGGCGGCTGCCGAGATCTGCGCCGTGTGCAATGAGGCAACCATCGAGTTCAAGAACGGCGCCTTCCGGGCCGTCGGAGCGCCTACCGAGGCAGCACTAAGGGTGAGTGGTGCGCATGTTTCGTCATCATCATCATCATGGCATGGCGTTCATGACAGGTGTCATCATGCTGCAGCCGTCACAACAGATCGCCAGGCAGGCCTCGTCAGTGTTTCGTTGTGTTTCGCTGCATGTTGCCGTCAGGTTGCCAATGGGCGTGGCTGCTTGGCACAGCAGGCAGGTCAGTGCGATAGACGTGAGACACTGGTCGCATGTGGGCTCCGCTTGAGCCTCCGCTTGGGCCGCACTTGGGTCTCTCGTTTTTCGCCTGGCATTGCCGTTGTGGCACTGTCCTGTCGAGTTGCCCTGCGAGGCGCTGTGGCGTGAGAATGACTCTTCAGCAGCACAGCAGGTCATCTGTGTGTGTGTCGATGATTGCATCTGTTTAGGCGCCTCAGCGGGGTCGGAGCCCAACTACGGTCGCATCAGATGTCTCGCAGTGTGTGGTTGCAAATCTATGGATTGTCCGCAGGTGCTGGTTGAGAAGCTGGCGGGAGACAAGCTGGTGGGTGCCACGCCACGCGACTACGCCTCCCGGCCCGAGCCAACCAACATCCTCCTGCAGGACAAGTGAGTGATTGCCGTGGTGGCGTGGGCAGCAGCACACTGCTTGGTACAATCGAGGCAGCTCCCTTGTGTATTAGCCAGTGCAGTTGTGTGGATAATCTGCAGCTGGTGAGCCTCCTCAGTTTGCCCTGCGACGGCACGTCCACCGTCACTCGCTCTTTCACACACATCATTTCTTTTGTCCTTATTTTTTGCGCGCAGGCTGCCGCTGGTGAGCCTCCTCGAGTTTGACCGCGACCGCAAGTCCATGTCAGTTCTGGCCGCCACGCCGGGCGGCGGCAACGTGCTGCTGGTCAAGGGAGCGGCCGAGTGCGTGCTCGAGCGCTCCACCAAGTAAGTATCATCACCATCATCATCATCATCATCATCATCATCATCATCATCCATCATTGCATGGCGTTCACGGCAGGTGTCATGAAGCTGCAGCCGTCACAACAGATCGCCAGGCAGGCCTCGTCAAGCGAGTGAGTGTCGGTGTTTGCAGGATTGCTAAATCACAGTGCACTGTCTGGGCCCCCGTTGTTGCTATCGTCCAATTGCTAAGCCAAAACGATAAGCAGCCGGTGATGTGTGCCTGCTGGGCGCACAGATGACCTTCCCTCGCCCCTACGGCGGCACGTCAGGCGCCGCTGCGCTTGCAGCGTGCACCAACCCACAGCGCCGCAGCAGTCTAACAGCTTTCGTCACAGCCTGGTTGCTGCATCGACAATGCTGTGTGGTGTTGCAGGGTGCTGCTGCCAGACGGCTCTGTGGCGGCGTTGACGCCCCAGATGCGGGCCGTGGTGCTCGCGCAAGTGGAGGCCATGGCAGCGAAGGCGCTCCGGTGCCTGGCGCTGGCTCAGAAGGTGATTGGTGGACAGGGAGGGAGGCACGGGTAGCAGCCTGCGTGTTGATTCTGCGCATGTGGCATGTTGATGAGCAGAGCAGAGCGTGACGACGAGCCTTGACAGTCACTTGACAGTCGCTGCTCCTCCTTGACCTGCATCCTCCTCCTCCTCCTGGACACACAGGCAGCTGGCCTGGGTCCCCTGGCCGACTAACCAATCGTCCTCCATTCACTGCACGACGTGCTTTTGCCGCCTCATCTCCTCCTGCACCCACAGGCAGCTGGCCTGGGCCCCCTGGCCGACTACAACAAGGACTCCAAGCACCCGGGCCACAAGCTGCTCGCCAACCCAGCAGAGTACAGCCGGATTGAGAGCGAGCTGGTGTTTGTGGGCCTGGTGGGGCTGCAGGACCCTCCACGTCCTGAGGTCAAGGACGCCATCAGCGAGGTAAGAGTGAGATGGAGTTAAGAGTGAGAGTCAAGAGTGAGAAAGGGGGGCTTGCACTACGGTGTCACGCTGTCGGGATGTCGCGAATGTTTGATCGGTTGTGGTGGTGTGCAGTGCCGCCAAGCTGGCATCCGCGTGATTGTCATCACCGGCGACAACAAGAAGACTGCCGAGGCGATCTGCGAGGCCATCGGAGTGCTCAAGCCTGGCGACGACCTCACGGACAGGTCCTTCACAGGTGAGGGAACGACCGCTTGCAGTGGGATAGCGAGAGAGAGACGGCTTGCAGTGGGACAGCCACCATGTGAGCACAAGGAGCATGCACAGGTGAGGACTCTGTTAACGCAATGCCATGCTTTCGCATGCGTGGGGTCGTGTTGGCACCGACGGGCAATTGGGGGGAGCATGAGGTGTCGTCCTCCTCCAGTGATGTGGCGGACTTGTGTGTGGCGGTACCACGCCGCCGCCGCAGCAGCAGCAGCACGCTTGTTGATGGTGCCGCTGCATCAGCCGATGCGCTGCACAGGCGTCGCCTGGTACACAGCCTCGCTGTCTTGAGTGAGCAACTGAGCAACTTTCAGCCACCCTGTATGTTTGTGTGCATGCAGGGCACAAGTCCAGCGCGCTCCCGCACGTGCTGTGAACCGTGCGCGCATCACGTGACAACCTCTCTTGACTGTGTACACCTTGAACACGTGAATGCAGGGCGTGAGTTCAGCGCGCTGGCGCACAGCGAAAAGGTCCGCATCCTCAAGCAGGGCAAGGGCCTGGTGTTCAGCCGGGCAGAGCCAGGACACAAGCAGGTGGGTTGTGCGCACTGCTGCCTGACTGCTATCTGGCTGCTGCCTTGACTCCCACACTCTGTGCACATTGGGCTTAATTTGCAAGCAGTTGAGTACGGATGGCCTACGTGTGCTGACGTGTGAGGTGGCTGGGAAGCTCTTGCAGCTGGAACAGCAATCTGCAGCCCTTGGCTCACACGGCACCGAGTTTCGACTTGCTCACCACCTGCAGGCCATGGTGCAGCATGTGCCAAAACCTGTGTGTGCAACAACACACTGAAGCACTGTTGCGCTGCGCTGTCATGCGCGACGACTTGCAGGACATCGTTGTGTTGTACTGTCATGCACGACTTGCAGGACATCGTTGCGTCGTACTGTCATGCATGACTTGCAGGACATTGTGCGCGCTCTCAAGGAGCTGGGCGACACACACCGAACAATGTTGCACCAATGCAATGTCCTGCGCTGTCATGCACGACTTGCAGGACATTGTGCGCGCGCTCAAGGAGCTGGGCGAGGTGGCCGCCATGACTGGCGACGGAGTCAACGACGCGCCCGCTCTCAAGCTGGCGGACATTGGCATTGCCATGGGCATCAGCGGCACGGAGGTGGGTGGGGCTGGTGGACGCTTGTTGATGCGCGAGAGGCGAGCGTGTGCAGTCATCGGCGGGTGTTTTCCATTGCCATGGGCATCAGCGGCACGGAGGTGGGTGGGGCTGGCGGACGCTGGCATTGCCTTGGGCGTCAGATGATGCACAATACGCGTCGTCAGCATTGCCATGGGTATCAGCTATCAGCGGCACGGAGGTGGGTGTGGGGCAGCAGGCAGCGTGAGTACTACTAGTTGCATGGTCACAGAGCTTCTGCTCCTCCTCTCACTGTGCCTCCTCCACAGGTGGCCAAGGAGGCGTCAGACATGGTGCTGGCCGACGACAACTTCAGCACCATTGTGGCCGCGGTGGCCGAGGGCCGCAGCATCTACAACAACATGAAGGCCTTCATCCGCTACATGATCAGCAGCAACATTGGCGAGGTGGCTAGCATCTTCCTCACGGCAGCACTGGGCCTGCCAGAGGTGCGTGCGGCTCACATAGGGCAGGGGAGGTGTCTGTGCGGGAGCGAGGTATGCTGCATTGATGAGCAGCTGCACTGGGGGAGGTGGCTAGCATCTTCCTAGCTGATACGCTCGGCTCGCCAGAGGTGGTGAGGTGAGGTGTTCTGTTTGCTGGTGGTTAGATGGCCAAAGCAGCCGCTCCTGTGCACGTTTGCAATGTGCCCGCCACCACCACCACCGCCTTTGCCTCCGCCTCCACCACCCACCACCACCACCACAACCTTCACACGCCCCACCCCCACCACCAGCCCCTACCACCACCACAATGCGCAGGGCCTCATTCCAGTGCAGCTGCTGTGGGTCAACCTGGTGACGGACGGACCCCCAGCCACGGCGCTCGGCTTCAACAAGCCAGACAAGGACATTATGACCAAGCCACCCCGCCGTTCTGATGAGATGCTCATCACGCCCTGGGTCTTCTTCAGGTGCGTGTGTGTGTGTGTGTCGATGTTTGCATCTGTTTGGGCGCCTCAGCGGGGCTGGAGCCCAACTGCCGGGCGTATCAGATGTCTCACAGCACTCATCACGCCCTGGGTCTTCTTCAGGTGTGCGTGTTTTGTTTTGTTAGGCCCCCTGAAGTCAAAAACTTGGCGTCAAGCGTCGGGGAGTCGGGTTCGAACGCACGAACGCTTAGTTGCACGTTGCCGCCAGCCTGGCATGGCTGTTTGGCATAGGCAAGCAGATCACTGCAAACGACGTTAGGTGTGCGTGTGGAGTGCTTTTTAGTGCATGTTTAAAGCAGGTGCGCTTAAAAGCCAGGGCGCAGCAAAGGCGCGCAAGAGCGATGGCGGGCGTGCGAGGGAGTTGCCGCGCCTGCCTTCTCACTCTTTTCGTGTCGTGTGTCACACTTTCGCGTGCGCGCAGGTACATGGTCATTGGCGTGTACGTCGGTGTGGCCACGGTGAGCAGGCGGCATGCACGGCTAGGGTAGTGTTAGGGTTGCGTTCACGGAAGTCAGCACCGCTCGCGCTGCTGTGCCGCTGCGCATGGCAGCACTGCGGCGATGCAGCGCGTACACACAAGTGGTTAATCTGATGAAAATGCAAATCGCTGATGCCAGCTGTGTGCCGTTGCCTGCTCTTGTGCGCATGCCAGGTCGGTGCGTTCATCTCCCGGTCCCTCTAGCATCGACCTGTATCTGACGTGTGAACTCCTGTTGCTTGCTTTGGCACCAGGTTGGCGCGTTCGTCTCCTGGTTCATGTACGGCAAGTTCATGGGCATCGACCTGTCCCAGGACGGCCACTCCACCGTGACGTGGGCGCAGCTGGTCGGCTGGCAGAGCTGCAGCACCTGGTCGCCCAAGGAGTACAACCCCGCGCTAAGCTTCACCACGGCGGGGGGCGGCACGGTGGCCTTCAGCACGCCGTGCGAGTACTTTGACGTGAGTTCTCCGGCTTCTGTGTGTTAGGGTTGGCGCTAGGGTTGAGGTGGAGCTGCAGCACGTGGTCGTCCAACCTTGCGTTCAGCTTCACCACGGCGGGAGGAGCAGCGGTGAGCTAGTGCTTGCCTTGGTCTCCTCCTCTCTCGCTCCTCCCCACACACCACTTGCACTCTGCTTGGCGAGGCCTGCCTGGCTTTTGTGGTGGCTGCAGCATCATGACACCTGTCGTGAATGCCATGCGATGATGATGATGATGATGATGATGATGACACACGCGCGCGCGTTGGAGGGCAAGGTCAAGGCCATGACGCTCTCCCTCTCGGTCATTGTCGCCATGCTGATGATGCTGATTGTGATGACACACACACACGCGCGCAGGAGGGCAAGGTCAAGGCCATGACGCTCTCCCTCTCGGTCATCGTCGCCATCGAGATGTTCAACGCGCTCAACGCGCTGTCCGAGGACGCCTCGCTGCTCGTCATGCCGCCCTGGACCAACCCCTACCTGCTCGTCGCAATCACGCTCTCCATCTCTCTGCACTGCGTCATCATGTACGTGCCCTTCCTCGCCTCCATCTTCCAGATCGTGCCGCTCAGCTGGCCAGAGTGGCAGCTGGTCATCCTGTGGAGCTTCCCGGTGATCCTCATTGACGAGGTGCTCAAGCTCATGGCGCGCGTCTTTTTCGGCGTCAGGAAGGTCAAGGTTGACTGAACGGCTCACTCCAGGGCCTGAGGAACTGAGGGGTGGCTGCTGCCTTGGCACGAGAGCTGATCTAGTTTAACTGAGCGGGACTGAGCGGTGGCAGTGCGGAATGGTGGCTGCCTTGGCACGAGGCGGTCTAGGTCAACACACCTGAGATGGGCTAGGTTTGCTGAGCGGGACTGAGAGGGGCCCAAGCGGTGGCGGTGTGGATGGCAGCGTGTAAGCTGTGAGCTTACCATCTGGTACAGCCATGTTTGGCAAGCAGCGAGAGCCTTCAGCTTGTGGCGCGGCGTGCGCGGCAGAGGATGCTGAGGTAGTGGGTGCAGGCCGCACCCACCGCTATGGTGCAGGAGTCGCCAAGGTAGCGGGTGCGCGCCGCACCCACCGGTGGTGCGTGAAGCGCTGAGGTATCGGATTCTGGGGCTGGGCGCTGCAGGAGTTGACCAGATAATCAAACACGAGTGTTTTGTGACGGAGCGGCGGACAGACTGGAATCCGCGCCCACGGACGGAGAGAATGGACTCGCATCTGAGACGCAGTGATCGTGACCTTTACTCTCAGGAGTCTATGAGTGGGGAGGCACAGCCCACAGGCCAGGCAACCGAAAGGTTGTTCACATGGCCACCGCTCATCTCAGCTCATGCTCCCAGGCACGCACAGCGGGGGCCTGGCATTGATGATGCGAAGGCAGACGTGCGCGGTTGCTTTCCTGAGTGGAAGGCCTGTGTGACAGCCACTGGCACTCCCTTTCTTTTCCCCCTTGTGCCCCGCTTGTGCTGTGCTGTGGTGGCATGTCGTGGCGTGTGGCAGGACGACGCGAGGCGACAGTTGACAAACGACTTTCTTCTTCCTTGGGGCGTTGCTGACTGGCACATGTTTGCCTGTGCGGCTTGCTTGACGTGCACACCGGCGCCTGCTTTCGGGGTGCAGGCCTGTTGTGCCCCTGCAATCGCAAGCAGTATTTCGAGACGCTGCTCCTCTGCAAACTGTGGAGGCTGCGTAGAGCGCATCAGCAGCCGCACGCACTTCCTTGCCTCCACTGCCTGCAGACTCCAAAGGACGACTCTGAGCCGTGCATTTTGCACGGGCGTCCGCAACACCAGAAAAAGGGCCGAAAAGCACCGCAACCTCTCACTCCAGGGGGGGGTCACTGCAGGTTCCTCAGTCACGCTGCCTCCTCTCTCAGTACCTCATCATGATGCCACTCGTACTGCTCTGTGTGGTCATGCCGTATGCGGGGGATGCCGTAATCCCCCTCCCCCACCCAGCACGCTTGCGTTAAGCGCCGCAGCCCTTGCGCCTTCCCCTCACGGTGCGGCTCGCGTGCCGCAGCCACGGAAAACAGGAAAGGCAACCGGCTGTACTGCCCGCTGGGCGCGCAACGTGGCGGGCAGGGGGGCACTGCAGGCACAAGATCCGACTCTACGGTCTGTAGTCAGACAAATCCAATAGGTCCACCGTTTGGCACCCACCCGAGTTAAATCGGCGCACAAAAAAAGGCGAGCGGCGTATGGCAGCCGCCTGAAGAGAGGCACAAAGCCCACTCGTCCACCACACTCACGCCAGCGCCCCTGTGACACGTCCCGAACAAGGCACGGCAGCCGTCATCTGCTGAGTTGCTAGCCGTGCCCTGCCCATTGCGGGACGACGCACTCCCCTTCCACCCGCCGTGCCGCAGTAAACCGAAATGCGTCGTGACGAGCGGGCGGCGTCCGCTGCTGCAGCGGGGCAGCGGCCCAGCCCTCCGGCCCCACCCCTCCGCAGTGCAGTCCCTCTCCTGGTGCAAACGCCGCCGCTGCTGCTGCTGCTGCGCGCTATGGCGCCGGCAGCGTGACGCATCCATGCCAGCGCCTGCAGTTGCCCTCTCAGGGAGTGCTCACACTACGGTACAGGTCCGTGACAGCGCACTACACCGTAGTGTGAGCCCAGCCCCTTGAACGTCGCGTGCGCGACGCAACGCCCTCCGGAGCAGCACCAGGAGCGAACACCACACTGCATGGTCGCCAAGATTGTCCGTCACCACCGCTGTCATCACGGGCGCCGCCGTTGCCGCAGGGGCCCTATGCAGCGTGAGGCGGGTGCGTGCCAGGGGTGCCCGTGTGCCACGTGCAGCGCTCCATGCCCGCACTTGGCCAGGAGGGCAAGATTTATCCAGCTGACTTCACTCGGCGCCTGCCACCGCCGCTGCCATCCGATTACCGCCGCCGCTGCACCGCTGACACTGCTGTGATGCTGCGCCGCACATGCCAAACTCTCATCCACATGCGCCTGCCTGCCGCACTGCTGTCCAGCTCCCCCAACGCCCGCTCGCTGATCTCCAGCATGCGCCAGGAGCTGATGCATGCTCCGGCATGCCATATCATCAGCGTGCCGGCGTGCTGCCATGCGGCATGACGGTGGGGATGGGCCATGAGACGACCGCGGCAGGGTCCGGAAGGTGGCTGCTCACACTGCTGGGTGGCTCACAGCTGTGCTCCCTGCCCCGGTGGTGCCTGCCTGCTGGCCGCTGCAGCGCCTGCTGCCCACGTGCCGCCACACTGCTCGCGCCGATCACGCCAGGAAGCCGAGCCACTCTCCGTTCTTCTTCGCCAGCCTGATCACGCCCTGCACCTGCTTGTTCTCCACGCCAAACTGCTGGCAGAACGTCTTGATCACTGCGAGCGCACGGGAGCAAGGCAGGAGGAGCGGCGGCCACTGGTGAGGGTGAGGCCGACCCTCCAACCTGGCGGGCGAGCGCGTGCGATGCGAGCGCCGCAGGGGCCTGCGACCGGCGCAGCGCTGCCTCACCTTGAGAGTGCAGGCTGATTGCCTTGCCGCGCAGCTTGTTGAAGTCCTTCTCGCCGACGATGTTCCTCACGACGTTGACCAGCGGCGAGAAGGGCCCGCCTGTAGCCTTGTTGCCCATCATCGTCACGGCCTTTCGCCCTGGAGCGCCTGCACACGCGGTCAGCCAGTGTGTGTGCGCGCTGGTGGGGACAGGGTGCGCGAGAGGCCTCGAAGCGTCCTGCGCTCCGCCAGGCGCCCTCGATGCAGCTGAGCACTGCGCTGCTGAGCGTGAGATCGCGGATGCCTGCGCGCCGCCCCGTGCAGCAGCTGGTGCGGATGGCTCGCTGGCCGAGGGTGGCGCAGGCCGAGCCACACGCCCGCGAGTATGGCTCAGTCCTCATTGGCGCAGCTCTCTTGCTCACCTGCGGCTGCGTGCGCCGGCCTGGGCATCTGCATCTGCAGCTCGGCCGCGCACGTCCTAGAAGGGGAGACCACGGCGAGGCCGCTCAGCGTGTCGCTCATTGAGCATCGCGCGCGCGTCGCGCTCCACCCATCGCCCGGGCTCCGCACTTGACGATGCCGTTGCTGCTGCTGGCGCTGAGGCTGAGCCACGCCCACGCGCCGAGACGCCAGCATTCTTGCTCTCCTCTGCGCTCAAGATGTCCGCAGTGCTAGCCTTCGGGCGGCGGCTGCGATGGCCAAATGGGCGTCCGAGTGTGGTCGTGCTGGTGCTGGTGCTGGTCGCGTGGGAAGGTGGGCAGGCGCTGAAGCAGCACGATTTTTGCATGCGTGTAGACCCCGACCCCGAATCGGACACGGCGAACGGCGCCACCAAACGCCCGTTAAAACGCGACAACACGATGCTGGCCCAACGCAGCAGCCTCGCCTCCCCCAGCGCTGGTCACCGGCGTGGCCTCGTGTGCAGCGCCGTCCCACGATTGAGCGTAGTGCTCAGCCGGCAGCATGCAGCACAGAGCAGCTGCAGCCTCAGCGGAGCAGCTGTCAGCGGGAGGAGCTCCGTGCGGGTGCTGAGTGCCGCGGACACTGCAGCAGCGGCCACCAGCACCGCCGCACCGCCGGGCGGCCTGTTGGAGCTCAACCAGGTGCGCTCCATGGGCCCTCTGATTATCATCTCAGCTTACAAGCGTGGTGCAAGCGCAGATACTGCCAGAAGATGGGGACGGCATCCCCGGGCGCAGGTGCCAAAGCGCGCCCGCGCTCCAGCTCTCACACAGCAATGCACACACAGAGGCGCTGAGCCAGCTGCAGCTATGTAGGATATGGATACTCGGCACGGATCCACCTGCCAGGGGATGCCGCAAGCAAGCTTGCACGCCACCTCGTCCTTGGAGCCCGCACCCCACCACCTCCCTCCAGCTCGCACCACCGCAGCGGGCGCTGTACTTGTGCTCGAATACAGCACCACTCGCCCAACTAGCCAATGTGCCGCTCGTGGACTCCTCAGCACGACGACTTACACCTGTGCACCTTCCTGCGCGCAGGGCACGTTTTACCAGTACCTGGAGGACGCTGGCGACACGCTGGTGGTGGTCGACTATTTCACCGACTGGTGAGCGCAGCCTCTTGAGCCAGTGCGGCCTCTGCTGCCCGCGGGACGCTGAGAGTGTGCACCACAAGGGAGTGGCAGCCGGCCCAAGTGTGCGCTGCACGGAGTACCAAACGCAGTCTTGCTAGCGGAACTTGGGCATCAGCCGGTGCAGCCCTTGATCAATCGCAGCGGCTCGCATGGAAGGAAATTGGTGCTTAAATGCACGTCCGTCAGCGTGCATGCGTCACCATCTCACAGCCACTGTGACGTTCGCCGTGGTGCTTGAGCACTGAGCTTTGAGGGATGCAAGCTTGCCGTGAGCGGCAAAATGCAACCGCGCTGAGCAGTGGCTGACGGGACAGCGCTGGGATGCTTGTGCGTGCACGCGCGTGTGCATGGGTGCGCAGGTGTGCGGTCCCTGCAGGTGGTGTGCGAGCGTGCCGCCATCTCGTTCCATGACGTTCGTGTTGTGGTGCGTTATGTTTGGCCGACAGGTGCGGTCCCTGCAAGGTGATCTACCCGGAGCTGGTCAAGCTTGCGGCGGCCCGGACCGACATCCGGGTGGTTAAATTCAACTGCAACAAGCAGAACAAGGAGCTGGTGAGCAGTGTGTGGGGGGTGGTGGGGGAGAGGAGGAGGGCAGCAGCGGCAGAGCGCGGGGAAGGGATCAAGGGAACAAGCAGCGTGGGAAAGGGAACAAGCAGCGTGGGAAAGGGAACAAGGCGCGTGGGAAAGGGAGCAAGGTGCGTGGATAAGGGAACAAGGAGTGTGGGAGAGGGAACATGCAGCGTGGAGAAGAAGGCGGGTGGGGAAGGAAACAAGGAGCGTGGGGAAGGCAACAAGGAGGGCGGGGAAGGGAACAGGGCGTGTGGGAAAGGGATCAAGGCACATAGGAAAAGGGAACAAGGAGCGTGGGAAAGGGAACAAGCAGCGCGGGGAAGGGAACAAGCAGCGTGGAAAAGGGAAAGGGAACAAGGAGCCGGCCCTTACAGGAGATGTGAGGGCAGCAGCGGCACGAGCAGAGTGCATGGTGAGGAGAACAGCAGAGGGGGGGGGTTCGCAGAGCACAGCCAATCGTCCCCCATCATTGGCCCTTGCGAACACCACACACACGGTGGCGCCCGCAGGGCATCAAGCTGGGCATCAAGGTGGCGCCCACCTTCCATTTGTACAAGAACTCTGTCAAGGTGCGTGTAGAACGGCCTGCGGCCTGCAGGCAGGGGACCGCTTGAGAGCACCCAGGCCCTCCGGCCCATATGCCAAGCAGTGAGACCAAGCAGTGTGAGAGGAGGGACGGACGCGCAGCGAGTCGCACACCACGCCACCCACGACCCGCCCGTGATGCTTGCTGATGGGTGTGCGTGAGCAGGTGGCTGAGATGACGGGCGCCCGCATGGAGCAGTTGATGGCGCTGATTGACAAGGCGTTGGCACCACCGGAGGAGGAGGAGGCGGGGGGCGAGGCGGCGGCGCAGTGACGTGACGTGAACGAAAGAGCTTGCACTAATAGAGCTTGGTGTGATAAGATGATGCTTGCCCTGCGCGGACGGACGGAGCGGGACGTGGTGCAAGCGGGAGTCGGACCCGCCTGTGCACGTGCAGCATGAATGCAGCATGCAGCATGGTCCTCAAACGCTGCAGCTTTGTGTGTGGTGGAGGTCCAGGACGTCCGTGATGTTGCGCTCTTGCCGCAAAAGTCGCAAAGCGCGAAAAGCAAAACGCGAAACAAACACACACTCGGTGAGCGCACACAGCCTTCGACGCCTTCGCTTCCCACTCTCCGCCGCTCCCGCGTGCGGCGCGTTCTCGCGTTGACGTGGGACCCATCAACACGCCCGCGCCTCGCGCCTGCGCCCCACAACGCGCGCACGCAGGCACGCAAGCTTACCAGGACCTCTCCACCACAGCTCCAGCACTCAGGTGCGCCCTGGAAGGGAGTGGGATGGGGTGCAGCACTCCCAGCGTGCAGTCGCCTCGCGCACGCCGAAACTCCCCCAGGACCCCTGCATGCGCGTCTCGGACTCGCACGCATCGACTGAGTGGGCCTTGATTGTCACGTCGGTGATGGCAAAGGCACCACGATGGGGGATGGGTCGGGGTGGTGCACGCGTGCCACGCGCACGTGGCAAGCGCAGGCGGCGTGTCATCGCGCATGTCACTCCTCGCCCTCGTGCGTTGTGGCCATCGTCTGGCCATCGTCTGGCACGCACAGTCAAGCGCACCGTCAAGCATGGCGCATACTGCATCTCGCCCGTTGTGGCCATCGTCTGGCCATCGTCTGGCACGCACAGTCAAGCGCACCGTCAAGCATGGCGCATATCGCATCGCCCTCATGCGTTGTGGCCATCTTCTGGCACGCACAGTCAAGCGCACCGTCAAGCGTGCCAGCCCCTTTGCGAATGTATGCACGAGCCGTGTGACCCGCAGGCGACAAGATGCCCAGCAAGAAGGTGGCGGAGAGCAGCGACGACAAGCCTTACAGGCACGTGTGTGTGCCCACTGCATATCGGAGCAGTCTGCCCTCGCGTCAAGGCATCAGCAGCAAGGAGAGATTAGGCACCAGCATTCACACCAGAGGCACGCATATGACGCAAGCGCCGTAGCGGACCTGTGCTGCCTGCTGCCTTGGTCACCGCGGCTGGGCCGCCCCTTTTGCAAGCGCGCACACACATTTGTTGCGGCCTTGCACTGCACGCAGGTGCGCCGCTACGGTCAAGGGCACCAAGCACCACGGTCCCCAGCGGTGCCAGCAGAAGGCGGATGAGAGCGGCCTGTGCTCCAGGTGCGTCGTCGCCGTCGTCACAATGCGCTGCAGCAGGTGACGCACCACACTGTGCTCCAGGTGCGTCGTCGCCATCGTCACAATGCGCTGCAGCAGGTGACGCACCACACTGTGCTCCAGGTGCGTCGTCGCCGTCATCACAATGCGCTGCAGCAGGTGACACACCTTTTTCGCTGCTGATCCGTGCTGCCTTGGTCACCGCGGCTGGGTCGCCCCGTTTGCAAGCGCGCGCACACACACACACACCACTGTGCTGCAGGTGGGGTGCTCAAACACGCAGGTGGCGTGCTGTCTGTCTCTGTGCAGCGCTTGTGGGATCAGCAGACGTGGCGAGGCAGCAGAGATCCAGCAGTGCAGCGCCAGGCTAGGGAGAGCAGCCACGCATCATTAACTGACCACGCGCACGCGTTGCTGCTGTCTGCTGCTGCATCGGTCAGGTGGCACCAGGACAAGGCCGACACTGTGGACCCCGACGTGCTCAAGCAGGAGCCCGACGACGTGGCGCCAAAATTCGCGCATCTGCTCAAGTGATGGGCACAGCCTGTGAGCGGCTGGCGTGGGCGAGAGGCTGGAGCTGACGATGTACAATCAGGACCATGGAGTTGACGTTGCTGGTGCCTGACTGCCTGCCGGCTTGCGACGGCGACGCGTCCTGTTCTGGCGACCCGGGCGCCAATGCCAAGTTTGAGGACTGCATGCTCGTGTGCTGAAGTGTTGACGTGTGCAATCTCTGACCTTGCTGCACGGATTGTCGAGCTGCTGCTTGGATCCGCATGGTGTGGGCCCATGATGCAGCTCCAACTTGCGCGCCCCAAGAAGGGCCAGCGGACGTGCGACCTGTGTGGTGCACAGCAGAGCGAGCCGCAGATACCGACAGGCTAGCTTCGCTCTTCCTGCGCGTGAGCGAAAAGGGGTACGGGAATGGCGAGCACGGATTAAAGCGAACACAAGCGCAACAGCAGGAGAGGATGGAGCAGGACGAGCGCCTGCACGAGGAGCACAGCGGCTTCAGGCTGCCGGCTCCCAGGAGGTGCGTGTGGCCCATTCTTGTCTCGCCATGCAGTCCCACGGCGATCGCGCACCGACGAGTTCCTCGCTCATTGTCGCGCAGGCCCGTCGGTGACAGCACCATCGCAGCGCCTGTCAAGGTGCGAGGGCGCCTGTGCACTCCCCTGGCGCGCCGGCCATGAGGCACACTCTGACCGTGCCGCATCGCCCCACCACGCCCCACAGGTCCGCCTGCCAAGGGAGCTCCGGGAGCATGCAGAGCGCACTGGAAACGTGGGCCTGGTCAGCAGGGAGCCCTCTCAAGGTGCGCGCACGCCACGCCGGCTGGCAATCTCGACATGTTCAGCGGCGTCGGCGCCGGCAATCCACAGCCAGGCGCCGCAGTGCAGCGCCATTAGCGCGTGCCGTGATGTTCAGAGCAGCACCCTGGGGCCTGTGTGGCCAATGGCGGCCTTGGCAGCGATCCGGAGGGGTGGCAGGGCGGGGACGAGAGACGTGCGGCAACCACACAGCAGGAGAGGCAGCAGGAGAGGCGTGCGCCACGTGCAGCCAGTGGGGTGTTTGTTCTACACAGCAGGAGGGCCAGTGCACGTGCCGCTGCAGCGGGATTGCCACAGGCGCTGAACTAGCCTTCAGTGGCAGCGGGTGCATGGCGTTAATGGGACACCAAAAGCTCATGAATCATGCAGCGTGCTACACTACACACACACAGCGTGTGGTGTTGGTGGCGCGGTGCCAGGTTTACAGTCTGATGCAGAGCAGCGCACAGCGGGTGGCGTGGCACTGGCGCGGTGCCAGGCCTAGCAGTGCAGGGCGCTGCTGCACGGCCCATAGAGCGGGTGGCAGAGCGGGTGGCAGAGCAGAGCGGGTGACAGAGCGGGTGGCAAAGCGGAGCGGGTGGAAGAGCGGGTGGCAGAGGGGGTGGCGCAGCACAGCAATGCCCCGTCCTGCACCCACACCTTGTCCACAGCACCCTGAAGCAGTCGCATTGCCTCACCACACCTTATCCCTTTCATACCTTCCCACTGTCCGCATATCCGCCCCCAGGCGGCCTAGGCAAGACAAAGAGCACCGCCTCAATATCATCAGCCCACAGCCTTACCATGTCCACACCTCATGCATCCAGCCCTGCCGCATTTGCCCCCCATCCCTGCCGCACTGTTGCCCGCAGCGCCCCCAGGCGGCCTCGGCAAGAAAAAGAGCACCGCCTCAATCATCAGCCCCGGCCTCCTCGAGACCATCAGCGTCGCCAAGCTGCCGGTCTTCCGCAACAGCGCTGCCGAGGCAGCTGCTGCGTACGGACCCACCAGTGCCGTCAGCGGGGCGGCGGCGGCGGGGGCGGGGGTGCTGAGGCGCCATGAGTTCACAGAGGAGCACTACTTCAACCCAGAGGAGGACCATGGCGTGTTTCCGCCACGTTCCGCCGAATGGCACAGCGTGCAGGATTAC
>QAXK01006459.1:0-10767 GCA_004335735.1 Chlorella sp. KRBP
ACACTCCCCGTTTGCAAGCGCGCACACACACACACACACACACACTTGCGGTGCCCCCCACAGCCAGAAAGTTCCTAACATAGCGAGCCTGTTCAACAAGCGGGATGAAGGGCGCAACAGCGCCTAGGCTATGCACACAAGATTACTGGCCTACGCTGCTGATCCTGGGCACGGCTGATCCTGGCCGGCCTCGTTATTGTGGTTTTGCGCCGCACACAGCAGGTTCTCTCTCTCGGGCTACTCCAGGAAGGGGTAGTCGATGTATCCCTTGGGGCCAGGCGTGTAGAAGGTTTCGCGGTCGTACTTGTTGAGAGGGGCGCCCAGGGCAATGCGCTTGGGCAGGTCCGGGTTGGCAAGCCACAGCCTGTGGTCATTGTGAGCAGGACAAGCAGCCGGTGGTCAACTTACAGCGTGCCTACTACATCAGCACTTGCATGGCGGCCACAGGTGTGTGGCCGGCCGTGGGTGCCTTGGTGGCTCGGTGACTGCATGCTCTGGCCTGGGCTGGTGCCTAATCTCTTTCCTCGCTGCTGATCCGTGCCGCTGGGCCGCCCCGTTTGCAAGCTATACACACACACAAGTCTCAAGCAGCCGCTGGTCACCAGGCCTCAGCACGCACCTGCCGATGGCGACGAGGTCAGTGTGCCCGGACGCCACAGCAGGGGCCGAGTTGTCAGCGTTGTACGAGCCAGCGGCGATGAAGGTGCCGCGCCAGACCTGCGGAACGAGCAACCCGATGGCCGCGTCCCGATTCATTACAGCCGGGAGAGGCGGGAGAGGATGCGGGCAGGACTCTCTGTGCATGGGAGCGATGCGTTGGGAGGCATGGCTCGCCCACCTTGCGGAATGGCTCCAGGGTGTCCCTGCTCACCCTGATGAGCTTGCCTGCACGTGCACAAGCGAGCGCACGACGTGCGGCCATCGTGAGGCTTACGTCTTGTTGCTGGGCACCACCGGCATGCTTGGCTGCCTGCCTCCGCAGCGGCAGGACCGCACTCTGACGCCTGTGTAGGAGCTAAGCAAACGCATGCAAGTGCGAGCACACACTGGCCGGCGTCTCACCGTTGATGCGCCCCTCGATCATGTGGATGTACAGGAGGCCCAGCTTGTTCAGCTGCTCCACCAGGTACCTGCAGCGCACACGCGAGATGTGCACAGAAAGACCAGGTAAGACAGTGTCAGCTGTGACCTCTCCTGTCGCTAGGCCTGGCCCCATGCCTTGCTGCTGACGAGTTCTTCTGCAAGCTGCACACGTGAGTTGGAGCCAGTGCGTCACTCCTCACATGTAGGTGGCGTAGGGCGACTCCTCGTCAATGCAGTCAAGGTAGTCGGTGAATGGGGACATGCGGAAGCCGACCCGGTCGGCGCCAATCTCATCCGCCACGGCCTTGGCCACCTCAAGGCCAAAGCGGCAGCGGTTCTCAATGCTGCCGCCATACTCGTCCGTGCGCTTGTTGGTCCTGTGGAGTAGTGGTAAAAGGTGAAGAGCGGCAGCAGGAGCACGCTGAGAGACATTGTGTGGCGCGTGCTGCTCACACTTGCGCTGCTGATCTTTGGATCTTTGGACCTCTGGCGCGGAGGCGAACCGTTGCGATATGCATGTGGCCCACACGCCCAACCTGCTGTCCACAGACTGCGCTGTGGTTGTCAGCCATTGACAAGCGTCCGCACCTGCTGTTGGTGAACTGCGCGATGAGGTAGCCGTTGGCCCCATGGATCTCCACTCCGTCAAACCCAGCGTCAATGGCGCGGCGCGCCGCCTGGCGGTACTGCTGCACCACCTCCTTGATGCCCTCCTGGGTGAGCTCCTCGGGAACGGGCAGCTCGCCAAACTTGCCGCCACCCAGGTCCACCTGAGTACAGAACAAGTCAGGAGGCGGCGTGTGAGATGGTTCCTTTTTCAGCTTGGGTGCCTGCTGCTCTGATAACGATGCCTGCTGCAGCAGCAGCTGCTGCTGCTGTTGTGCCTGGTCAGGGCCCACAAGGTGCTGCCGAGCTGGGTGCTGCGTCAGCCTGATCTGCTACTGACGCTCCGCTGTGTGGCCTTGCACCTGCTGCTGCTACCAAGTCCAACCGCACCTTGCTGTACTCTCCGGTTGGGGCGATTGGTGAGGGCGCCAGGGGCCTCTGCCCACCAATCAGGTCTGCATGGCAAGCGCATCACCAAGCCAGGACGTCGAGTGAGTGAATGCGACTCTCACACTCCACCTGCTCCGCCTGCAGTTGCTGCCCCAGACACGCCATTGCAGACTATGCAGCAGACGCACCAGGGTGGACGACGCGGCCGCAGTGCCATAGCTGGTTGAAGAAGATGGCGCCCTTGTCGTGCACCGCTTTGAGCACGGGCTTCCAGGCGTCCCTCTGCGGGTGCCGCCATGCACACACGCAATCCCACCTCTCCACGTGAGCACCACAACACTGGCTACCAGTGTCGTCCACCAAGGCAAGCGGTGTGCCCGGGCATGCAAGCATTGTATTGTCTAGTCACCACAACAATCAAAAGCTCACCTGCTCGTCGCTGTAGAGCCCAGAAGCGCAGGGATAGCCAATGGCGCGGTCGCTGATGTAGGTGCCCTCGCTGATCATCAGGCCGCCCTTGGTGGCACGCTGGGAGTCTGCAGGACGTTTGGCGGGGGAGCAGAATGCGGGTCATCGGCCTGCCTGGCCCAGCCATGCGTCTGTGTGTGTGCCAGCTGCCAGCACACGCAAGCACTCACAATACTGGGCCATCATGGGCTGCGGCACGTTCTGGACGCTGGCCCGCTGGCGCGTGAGCGGAGGGTACACCTGCATTGCGGCGAGCATGCAGAGGCTGTGTTGCTCCTTTGCACCATCCAGCGCTGGGGTGCTTCTGTGCCGACAGCCCTGGACGAACATGTTGCGCCGAGCGCTGCACGCACCAGGCGGTGCTCCAGCTGGAAAGGCCCCATCTTGTAAGGAGTGGCGAGTGGCCGGACGGCCTCATTCACCATTTCGATGCCAGTGAACGCTGCCGGTGCAGCCCTGCGTCGCGCACGATCGCTTACGTCATGATGCGTCCCCGCCTTCAACGCCTGTGCCACTGCTACAGCCTGTGACACACTGCGCTCACTGTGTTGCTGCTGCACTGCTGGGCTCTGGTGCGTGCCAGGTGGCGGCCTTGGGCTCTGCGCGCACACCGACGATTCCGAGGCTTCAGTCGCCAGCACCGTCGGATGGGCTTCACATAGAGCGCTCCACACAGAGCAACAATAACTTGCCATCGCGCTCACCAGCGGCGGCGGTGGCAGCGAGCGTGGAAGCGGTCGCCATCGAAGAGGACGAAGAGGAGCAAGAGTTTATGCTCGTAGGCTGCAGCGATGGCCGAGTGTTTGCGAGTGTTTGCGTTGCGATGGCAATGCACGAGTCTTCGGGGTGCTGTGGGGATGTGGGGCGTGTGGGTCCTTCGCGGAAAGGTGTGGGCAGTCGGGGAGACGGCGCCAATGACCAACGCAACGCGGGACCAGTGAACAACCACGTGGTCAATGCGTTGTGAGTCGCTTCCATGCATTCGCAGTGATGCATTGGGAGCAGGAGCCTGTCGCGCGGCCGTGTGCGTGCAGGTCACGCTCCCGCTGGTCGAGCGGCTCGGCCCACTCTGCCTCTTCCACTGAGCGCCAAGACGTAGCTATGTGGGCCAGGCACGCTTGCACTCATCTCAGCGAGCGTCACAACACCAGGCCCTCCATCGATATTGACTCCGACGTACATGATGCGCTGCGGTCACGTCGACTAACAAATGACTGCCAAAGCTACAGTGGCACCTACATTACCGCACGCCACCTGGTCCCCGCACGCTGTCCTAGATGGATACTGCACGCAGCCTAGAGCAGCGAGCACGAGGTGAACTTGTCCTTGAGCGTCTTCTTGCCGCCGGTGCGCTTCTTGCTGGGCGCCAGGTCCACCGTCCGCGCGCGCTGCTGCCGGTCGTAGTCCGTCTCCTCCGCCCCAAACGTGTGGCTGTTGGCGTTGGGAGCCGGGGGAGGAGGTTCTTGCGCCGCCCCCGCCTGCGCGCTGCTGCCCGCCCCTGCCGGTGCTGCGGGCGCGTCGGCGTCCACGGGCCGCCCAAGCTGCCCGGACGCGAGCTTGCGCTGCTGCAGCTCCGCCAAGTACACAAACACCTGCACGGTGAGGTGCGGGGTGGTGGTGAGGACGCAACGCTGGTGTGCTGCTGCCTCCGCCTGCGGGGAGAACATTATGCGGTCTGGTGGCGAGGCCCACAAGACGTGCCCGGCATCCTGTTGCCAATGGTCCCCAGGTCCACCAGCGCACCTCTGCCACGTTCATGTTCTCCTTGACGCAGGTGCGGTAGAGCCTGAGCCCCAGCTCCCGCGCCGTGCCCTCCACCTCGTCGGCGCTGGCCACTGCCTGGTCCACCAAGTCAACCTGCAGCGTGTGAAGTTGCAGTGGCGCTGCTGGTAGCGACCGCTGCTGCGTGCACGCCCGCGTGTGCTCCTCGACCGCGGCCTGCCAGGCACATGCTTGGCACTGAGCAGCTGCATCACCTTGTTCTGCACGAGCGCCAGGGCGATGTCCCCGCACTCGTTCTCCACGCGCTGCTTCCACTTCTTGATGGCGTCAAACGACGCGCGGTCCGTGGTGGAGAAGGCCAGCACTGCAGCCCCTGCTCCGCGGAAGTAGGTCCTCACGATGCTGTCGAACTCATCCTGGCCGGCTGCAGGGCGCGCAGGGCGCCGGACACACTTGCTCGTGTGCGCGCATGGCGAATGAGGAGGTGGTGCCAGCGCTGCCTCGAGGCCCCGTTCCGCACCTGTGTCCCACAGCATGAAGCGCACTTCCTGGCCGAGCGCGTCCACGTAGAGGTTCTTCTCCAGGAAGTCCACGCCGATGGTCTTCTTGTACTCGTCCGTGAAAATGCCTTTACAGAAGCGGCGGATCATGCTCGTCTTGCCCACGCCGCCATTGCCGACCACCAGCACCTTGAGCTCCTTGTCGAAGTCCTCCTCCTGCATCTCGCCGCTCTCTTCCGCACTTCGCAATCTCCTTCTCCTACCTCAAGGCCCGAAGGCGCTCACACCAATGGGCAGCGTGGTGGCAGTGCTGAATCTGAATGCTCCGCGTCTGGCTTACAAGGAGATACAGGGGCGTAGGCGCGCAGCTTCGGTTACGCGGTCACGTCACCGGTCACGCAGTGCCGGTGGGGCTGTTGCTGTTGCTGTTGGTGTACACGTAGCCGGTGAAGGAGTTGTTTGGGACGAGCAGCCGCTGCGCCACGTCCAGCACCTGCGGCACCAGCAGGCGGGTCGGGCACGACTTGGCGGCCGCACGGTCACCGCCAGTCCACACGCCCGCCTGCCCACACACCTACCTTGGTGGGCGTCATGGAAGAGACCTGGTCCAGCTCTTTGAGCAGCCCCCGCCAGGAACCTGCACAAGGTTCACCATGAGCGTAACTCCTCGGGATCAGGGGTCGGGGCAAGCGCAAAGCGACCGCCAGCACCGACGGTATCGCAAAGCTGCCCCTCAGCCTACCTGTGAGGGCGTGGTAGGACACGAGCAGGGACGCCATGGAGCTGTTGCTCAGCGCACTGCCCAGCACGCTTATCCGCGTCGCTTTCTGCACGCCAAAGGCACAGTGATGCGCAGAGTCTTCTTAGGCTTTTGAGCGCTCGCTGCGGGACATGTCGTGCAAATGAGGTGCACAAACGCAGCCCACTGACCTGGACGCGTGACAGCTCGGCGGCAGTGGGCCCCTGGTCTGTGAAGCGGCGCAGCTCCTCCAGCATGAGCCGTTCAGCATCCTCTGGTTGCTGGCCTGCAGACACGCAAGCGTCTGGCAGGCTGAGGTATCCAAACAGACGCAGCACAAACACAGGCTACAGCAGCGTGCCCTGCAGCGTCGCCGACGCTATGATGCATGCTCTCAGCGGGCAGGTGCCCGCACCACCGCGCCCATTTGTGTCAGAGACTGCGGTTTATCAACCACCACCACCACCACCAGGGCAGCCCTGCCCGCACCTTGCACGGGCTGCCCTGCCAGCAGGCACATGCCGTCGTACTTGTCGCCTGGGTAGGACGCGTAGAAGCGCACCGAGCGCAGGCGCCGCTGCTCCAGCACCAGGTCCCGCGTGAGGCGGCTGGTGCGCGACCCCGCCAGCACGTCACTCAGCATCTGCGTACACACACCTCGCCACCACAGCAACAAAAGCCACATCAGCCCACATGGTGAGGGCAAGTCCCGCCAGCACGTCACTCAGCACATGCATCCAGCATGCACCATGCCGCACCATAGCGCACTGACGGTGCTTGTCCTGCCAGCATGCCGCTGGCCAGACTTCTGTGCAGTGCTCAGCACCGCACCACATGCTGCCTGACTGAGCCTCTCCTGTGCAGCCTGTCTAGGCACTCCTCACCTGGATGGCCACCCCGTCAGGGCTTGCCATGGAGGGCCTGTGGTAGCCCACCATGACCAGCGGGCCGCCCACAGACGTGTCTGAGATGCACGGCCCTCCCGTCCCTGTTGTGGAGCCGTTCACGCAGCCCCTCATCCTGAGGGTCGGTGCGGCGGAGCTGGTGCTGGGCATGGCGCTTGATGCCAAGGGTAGGGTGTTTGAAGAACTGCACAGGGCAGGGCAGATGACTGGAGGGTGGGCATCCAGGGCGGCCTTTGCTTGGCAAGGCCTTCCTGGCGACAGCTTTTGCTGCAGCATCATGTCACCTGTCGTGAACGCCATGCGATGATGATGATGCTCCAGGGCAGTCGCACTGTGACGGAAGCGCTGGCGGTACCTGTCTCTGTATCTGCTTGCCAGACATGGCTACACCAGATGTAAAGCTCACCACTCACCACACACTGTGATCTCGCCACTCCCGGCGCGCACAAAGGCAACGGCAGTGATGCCACGCACCTGTTGACGTGCCAGGCCCACGCGCCAGGCAGGGCCAAGCCCCCGCCAGCTCCAGGCCAAGCAGCTGCCGCTTTTGCTGCTGCCTGAGCGCCTCCACCGCCTGTGCGCTGTGAGGCTGCTGCTGCTGCTGCTGCCGAGGCTCCAGCGCCACCACGCGCCGCTCTGGCGCCTGTCCAGGAGCCCCAGTACTTTTCAGCTAGCCTCTGGGCCTGCATACAGCACCACAGGCAGTACGGCTGGTACATGGTGGTCAACTGACAACAGCACAGACTGAATGATTGGGAGCAAGAGACGGTGGAACTGGTCAGCGAGTAGCGGGGCCTGCGCCACTGATGGCAATGGTGCCTTCAGCCAGCGAATGGCAGGTCGCCGCGCAGCCCCGCGGCACGATGGTGACTGTCTTGGGCGCGTGCGTCATGCTGACGTACTCGCCGTTCGTGAGCTGCATGCGTGTCGAGCCGTGCGAACAACAAAACGCGTTGACTGCATGGCGTGCGCGTGTGCTGCCGTCGCTGACAAGAGTGATCAAGATCATCATGTGTGTGTGGACTGGTCTGCTCCTGGACTCCAGTAGAGGCACGCGCCTGCAAAGACATCCCCTGCCCTGGGGCTTCAGGCGACCTCCTCACCCAGCACGCGTAAAACATCCTTCCCCCGCGCCTCATCATCTCAATGAGCGTGAGCGCCACCACCTTCTCGTCCTCCTGACCTGGTAGCGCAGGTCCCGCATGACCTGCCGCACGATGTTCTCCAGGGGCAGGTGGTACAGCAGCGGCAGGCGGTGATGTACCGTGCGGGTGGCAAGGTCACGCTACAACCACACCTCCCCTGGCCATGCTCGGCACATTGGGCGCCAAGCTCGTCCTAGGCAAGGCCACATAAACAACTCCTGGGCATGCCGCTGCACACCCGCAGTGCTCGTCTGCGCTGTCATTGCCTGTGTCTTGTTGAGGCCATGTTGTGCTCTGCGCGCCAGGTTCTGCTCACGCCTCGCAGCCCTCTTGGCGGGTGTGGCAGCAAACGCGGGCGCGCAGAGAGCAACACGGCCTCAACAAGACACAGGCAATGACAGCGCAGACGAGCACTGCGGGTGTGCAGCGGCGTGTCCATGAGTTGTTTATGTGGCCCTGCCTAGGACGAGCTTGGCGCCCAATGTGCCGAGCATGGCCGGGACAGGTGTGCTTGTAGCGTGACCTTGCCGCCCGCACGGTACATCCACCTCCTGCTGCAGCACCGCCTGCCCCTCGAGAACATCGTGCGCCAGGTCATGCGGGACCTGCGCTACCAGGTCAGGTGGACGGGAAGGTGGTGACGGCACGCTCATGGACATGATGAGGAGCGGAGAGTGGATGATGTACGCGTGCTAGGTGAGCAGGTTGCCTGAAGCCACAGGAGCAGGGGGTGTCTTTGCAGGCGCATGCCTCTAGTGGTGTCCAGGAGCAGACCAGTCCACACCTTGATGATGTTGACTCTTGTCACTCTTGTCAGCGGCGGCAGCACACCGCATACCACCATGCAGTCAACGTGCTTCGTTGGTTGCAGGGCTCGACGCGCATGAAGCTCACGAACGGCAAGTACGTCAGCGCACCATGTCGGACTCACCTAAGGCATTGCACATCGTGGACCGGAAGGGCACATGAGGAACATCTACATACGAGACATTTGCCAGCACAGGTCGCCCCGCACGGAGCGGCTTTGTTCACCTGTTCCACTGTCACGTCGCCCACCAGTGCGATGGTCAAGCTGCTTGGGCCGTAGTGCTTGGCGAAAAAGTTGGCCACCTGCACAGCGTGCACAGCGTGCACAGCGCGGCAGTGCTCTGGACACCAGCAGGTAGGCGCAGGCGAAGCAAGGCAGCGCAGGGATGGGCAGGCGACGAAGCCAACAGCCCACAGCAGGGCTAAACCCGACGCTGCTTTTCCTCTTGCGCTCCTGATCGCGCGAGGATGGCATGGGCAGTGCAGGACCCCAGCCATGGCAGCCGCAATGCGTGTGCTGTGGCCCCTCCCAGCACCCTGCCGCTGCGCACCTCGCGCCGTCCTAGCCCGTCAAAGTCCTCGGCCCAACCGATGACTGGCCTGAGCGCACCACGACAACACCACCAGCGGAGCGCAGGGAGGCGTCACCACAAGCTGCTCCAGGTCTGCCCGGCGTGGGGCTGCAAAGGGTCTGTGGACCGACAGAGCACGCGTTGCTGCGCAGCTGCAGGCTGTCAGGCGCTCACCTCCGGTAGTTGTTCCTCAGTCCCTTGGCGGCAAACTCCTGCTGGAAGCTGCGGGCACACGCACATGGGAGACGCACACATGGACGCACGCACTTCTGGACATACTTGTACAGTCCACATGTGTAAACAGGCACGGCTCACGAGCCTTGAAGGTCAGGGCAGCAAGAACGTGTGGCAGCCTCAGCCCTTGACGCACTCCTTGCGCATACACCTTCCGAGGCGCTGCGCCCAGCCCACCTGTACTCACTTGCCCAGGGGTGCATCGTCCACCCTCAAGCGTCTCTCCTCCTCAATCACGCGCTTCTCACTGTACAGCTCACGGAACACCGGGGCCCTGCAAGCACCAGCATCAGAGCGTCAGCATCAGGGTGGCAAGTCACAGCCGGTGTGACGGTTTGCATGATTGTTGCCGCTCGCTGTATGGGCATGGCGTGCCATGCAAAGCCCCTCTCATACAGCGACACCACCAAGCGTCTTGACGCAGTGCGGCACCGCACAGCAGAGCAGAGCGCAGCACTGCACCGCACGTGCGCCCACCCGGCCCGCGTGCAAGCATCTCGTGCGTACCTGAAGCGCTCGGCCTCCAGCGCGAACCAGAGCTCCAGCTTGTTGGCGGGCAGCGAGGCAAAGTAGCGCGTTGCGTCGTGGCTGGTGGTGGCGTTGAGGTCCAGGGCGCCGGCGCGCGAGAGCAGAGCGCCAAAGGCGTTGGGCTCCACCAGCTCCCCTGCTGCAGCCTGCGCGCGTGGCATCATCATCATCATCATCATCATCATCATCATTGCATGGCGTTCACGACACGTGTCGTGTTGCTGCAACCGTCACGAAAGATAACCAGGCAGGCCTCGCCAACACGTGCGGCATGCGGTCTTGGGAGCGGGTGACGCGTGCCCTGGCCTGGGCTTGCACCTCGTCTTCCTCGTTGCTGATCCTTAGTACGCTGGTATGCAAGCGGCGGCGGGCTGCCCTGGTGTATGCAAGCGACCACCTCTCGAGGGGCGGTGTTATGCGATGTAGCCCGCCAACACCTGGCCTCTTGCCGAGCCCTAACCCTGGCGCACCTGCAGTTCCTTGAGGCGGCTGTCCAAGCGGGTGACGGCCGGCAGCGCGCTTACATCCGCGCCAGACAGGCCTTGCTGCCTCGCCTGGGCCTTGACGCCCTGCAGCTCATAGAACACTGTGCATGGAGCACAGGGGAACCAGGGCAATAGATGGAACACTGTGCGTGGTGCACAGGGGGGGGGGATTGGCAGCGCAGCACCGAGTGGTGGGGGTTGAGGCACTGCCCCAGTGATTGCCAGCAAATGGCTCACGCCATGGCTGCGCCCTTGCAGCGCTGCGCTCACGCAGTGTGGCGTTGCACCCACACCTCGGCCGCAGGTTGATGCTCAGACACGTACGCCCTCATCATGCTCACCCTCGTCCATGGCGTCCAGCAGTGTTGACTCACGCGGCCAGTCTCGGGCGCCCACGCGGCGCGTGCCCTTGAACGCCATGTGCTCCAGCAGGTGCGCCAGGCCTGGGAACACCAGCGTGCATACGCGCGGACGCATGCAGCTCCTCTTTGCCACAGCCCAGCACCAGCCAGGCACGCCGCTGCCGCAGCGCACCATGGGCGGCCCAAGCTCCACGTGGAACCGAGCAGCACAAGCGGACCTG
>QAXK01006467.1:0-12022 GCA_004335735.1 Chlorella sp. KRBP
GGTAGGCGTGCCCCGGCATCAGGACTTTTTGTCTTTGGCTCGCGTGCTTGAGTGCTGCGAGACATCTGATACGCCCGGTAGTGGGCTTCGGCCCCACCGAGGTGCCCAAACAGATGCAAATATCGACACACACACACACACACACACACCTCACCTGCCGCCTGACCCCACAGCGCCCCACAGAACACCATGGGCCCGACATGGCCCAGCCTCACCTCAGGGCTGACGTACACGCGCCGAGCAGCGTCCTTGAACTTTGACCCCGCCGCCTCGCTGGTGGTCCGCAAGGCGCCCGTGCCAAACACGCTGTTGGATATGCCTGCGAGTGTGGACGGGGAGGTGCTGGTGGCAGTGGTGATGTTGTTGTTGTGGTCGCTTCAGCGCAACAAAGCAGCCAGTGCACAAGTTGCCATGCTGCTGGCCACAGTTGCTGCATTACTGGCCACGAAAAGACTTGGCGATACCGCAATGCCCCTCGTGTGCTTGCCTGTGTGCATGAGCGCCTGCACGTGCTCGTCCGCGCCATTCAGCAGCCTCGGCGTCGCCAGCATGGGCATCACGCCGCTCCACCCATGACTCAGG
Organism: Chlorella sp. KRBP; assembly: GCA_004335735.1. Classification (NCBI taxonomy): domain Eukaryota; kingdom Viridiplantae; phylum Chlorophyta; class Trebouxiophyceae; order Chlorellales; family Chlorellaceae; genus Chlorella; species Chlorella sp. KRBP. The sequence continues at coordinate 583 of QAXK01006467.1, forward strand.
GTGGAAGAGGAGTAGGCGGTGGCGGCAGCTGCAGCCTGCGCCGCCTCCGCCGCGGCCGCCGCCGCTTGCTGCGCCTTGCTCTGGGAGGGCGCCATGGTTGGCAGCAGCAGTCAGTGCGTGCTGCTCCCTCACGAGTGGTGCAGCAGCTGCAGCGCTGACGGAGGCGTGGGGTGGCGCCCGGGGGGCCGCCGGCGCGCGTGCTGCATGCAGCTGAGGCCCTCAACACGCTGCGTACTGCGCCTGGTGCGTGTAGATCGCCGCGGAGCGGTCCGGCGAGCGTCTTGGTGCGCTGGTGCGCTTCGATGTGGACCAAAGGTCGTACAGTCAAACTCGCGAAAGAAGCCACAACCTACGCTGAAAGACGAGCACGACGATGCTTACTGAGCTGCCTACTGAGTCTTTGTGCCGACCGCGTGTTCCTCGAGCCTCGTGCACGATTCGGTTTGGTTCTGGTTGCGTCCCGCACGAAGAGAACTCGATCTGCACGAGGCGCGATGATTCATGCCATCAGAAACCACATGAAGCACCTCGGCTAGCATGATCGCAGGAGCGCAGGCGTCCACCGCATCTGGCCACAGGGGCGATGGCCCTGAACCATCCACGCTGCTAGCATCGGTCCAGACCTCCTTGCAGCACATCACCTGTGCCAATGGAACCGCTTCCAGCCCTTCACCCGCCCTCACCAGCCTCTCGGCGCTGCTCTTCACCCCTCCCGCCACGCGCACAGCGTCCGGGGAGGTGCTGCAGGGCACAGACATCCCAGTGCTGCTGACGCACCCTGCTGTGCTCCTACGCGACCCCAGCACCGCGCGCCAGGTGTCCAGCCTCCTCCGCAGCATCATCCAGCTCTCCGGCGCCGACGAAGCGGGCTGCGGCGATGGCGACGAGGCAGACAGCAGCGCAGGGGAGGGGAGGGCAAGCGCACCGGCACGCTGCGGCGCACAAACGGGATGGCAGCAGCACCTGCCGCTGGGCGCAGCTGCACGCCAGACCCTGCACAGCAGCGCGGTGGCGCTGGTGGGGCTCCTGTCCTGTGCTGGTGCTGAGCCCTTGCCAGCAGGTGCTTCGCAGCATTTCACCCGCCACAGCAGCAGCACGCGTGCAGGTGCAGGCGGGGTGAGGGCGCAGGGGCAGGCGGGCCGGGGTGTAGCCGTGGCACTGCAAGCCATGCTAGGGCTTAGCGGCATGCAGGTGGCTGCGGTGCCGGAGGCCATGGTGGAAGGGCTGCAGGCTGCAATAGCAGCAGCCCCGGCAGCAGGCGTTGGTGCGGTAGGTGGCGTGTCACCTGGACAGCAGCAGCAGCAGCAGCAGCAGCAGCAGCAGAGTCAGGGTGCTTTCAACCGGACCTCGCAACACCGCACGCTGGCCTCCACCAGCCAGCCTTTGCAGGGCATGGTGAGGAGGCACATGGGCTGGGCGGGATGGTGTTGCTCGTGCCCCTGTGGTGCAGGTACAGCCGTCATGCCCTTGTACCTCCTCGTGGGCTGCAGGAGGTTACCCAGACAGATGCAAATCCTACGCTTGATGATGCAACCACTCGCTTGCTCGCGCTCTGTTTTGCTTGGTGAGTTGCGGGTCGTCTCTGTCTGGCCCCAAAAAGGCCAAACCAGATGCAAAACACCTGCTGACTCTCTCGCTCTCCTGAGCTGCAGGGCAGGAGCTCCTTGCTCCCCCCCAGCGGCAGCAGCGGCAACAACAACAGCGGCAGCAGCGGCACCAACAACAACAACGCTTCCGGCACCCTACGCTCCACCCTCACTGACGCCCTCCTCCCCACCTCGCTCCCCCACGGCTTCTCCACACCTTCTCCCGCAGCCGCCCAGGGGGCTTTCAGCCGCACCTCCAGTCGCGGGCACAGCTTTGCCGGCAGGAGTCTGCTCCGGCGCAGCCTGATGCTCGGTCGCACGCGGTCCCGAGCCCCACCCGGTGGCGGCAGCGCTGTGTCTTCGGCGTTGCAGCAGCAGCCGGGAGCAGTAGGGGGTGGTGCAGGGGGGCGAGGGCACATGGAGCCGTGCGCGCTGGCGGTGGAGGCGCTGTGCGTGGCGGGAGCGTGGGAGGCGCTGGTGGATGTGGCGTGCGGGGCGGTGGCGCGCGGCTTGGTGCCTGCCGGCGTGCCGGGTGGTAGCAAAGGGGGGTGTGACGCTGCAGCGGCGGCGGCGGCAGTGGCAGCGGAGGGGGAGGAGAGGGAGGCTGTGGTGGAGGGATGCGCAGAAGAGCTAGAGCGTAGGGCTGCTGGGGAGGAGGGAGGAGGGGAGGAGGAGAGGGAAGCGGCAGTGGCGACGGCGGTGGAGCAGCTCGTGCAGGTGTGCAGCGTGCTGCAGCAGCTGGCCCGGTCCCACTACGACCAGACCGACGTGGCGCAGGTCTGCTTGGACCGTTTGCACGCGCACGCCGCCCGCGCTTTGCACGCTTTGCTGGAGCAGGTCAGCTGCTCCCTGCTGCACTCTTCTCCACCAGTCGCCTCACCTGCGGAGGGTGCTGCGGCAGCTGCGGCATGTGCCTCGGGCGGGGAGCATGGGAGCCATGACGGCCAGCAGGCTGGAGGCATGGATGGAGGCGCGTGCGCATTGGAGGTGCAGGTGGAGGCGAGGGTGGGCGGGGGCTGGGGTGAGGGAGGGAGGGAAGGGGTGCTGGCAGGGGTGCTGGCGGGTGTGCTGCGTGCGCTGGGCGCCGCGACGCTGCAGCAGAGCATGTGGGGATGTAATGCTGTGCCGGGTACGACCAAGGCGTTGGCGGCGGCGGGGGTGTGGGAGGCGGCGGCGCAGGCCCTGCACCATGCGCTGCTGAGCCCTCGGGTGGGCAGGGCGGGGGAGGTGCGGGACGGGGGGGCTGCGACAGCGCAGCAGCGGCAGCAGCGGCATTTCCAACACCATGGGACGGAGCCTTCAGAAGTCACTCCTCACAGGCAACTGCAGCAGCAGCAGCAGCAGCACCACCACCACCACCACCACCACCACCACCACTACCACCACCACCAGTACCTTGCGCTCCTCACCGCTGCCGAGGAGCTCAGCCGGAGCCTGTCCCTCGCCTCCCAGAGCGCCCCCGAGGGCTCAGAGCTGCATGAGGGCATACAGCAGGCCTGCCAGCACCTGCTGGAGCACGTGTGGCTGCCCTGCCTCCTAGCACCCCTGCCGCCTCATCCTCCCCGTGCGCCGGGCGGCAGGAGCTCCGCCACCCTGCCAGACCTCGCTCCCCCGCCGCCCCACCCGCACCATGCGCCGCGAACCACCTCCACCACCCCGCCAGACCCTAACAGCCTGCATGAGGAGGGCATGGCGGCAGTGGAGGAGCAGGCGTGGCTGGTTGCGCAGCACCCAGACGCAGTCCGCACCGCGTTCCATGCCGTTGGTGACGTGGGTGGCGCATGCTCGGAGCAGGCGCTGCAAGCCCTAATCAAGGGTCTGCTGCTGTGTACCTCACGGGCCCTAGCTGCTTGGCAACAACAAGTGCAGCAGCAGCAGCAGCAGCAGCAGCAGCAGCAGCAGCAGCAGCAGCGGGCCGCTGCGCACACAGCACCGCAGCCTCAAGACGACACCACAGCGGCAGGGCTGCTGCTGGCGGAAGCTGCGCAGCAGCTGGCCATGCCCCTCCTCTGCCTCTGGTCCCTCCAGCGTGGCGGCGCTCTGGGCGTGGTGGACGACGAAACCGCACGCATCACACGCGCCGTTCTCACGGCGGCCGCAGGCCCTCCTCCCACCCTTGCCGCCACCGCCACCGCTACCTCTTTCCACACCACACCCGTGGCCACCACTACCCGCTACCGCTCCGCTGCGGACATCACCTTTCCCGGCGGTACTGACGGTGGCGGTGCGGTGGATGAGGTTGGGGTCGTGGGTGGCAGGGTCCCGCATGGCCTGCATGGCGCAAGCCCTGAGCTAGGGTCTCCGTTGGGCACGTCTCCCACATGGTCGGGAGGGTATAGCAGCGGCGGCGGGGCGCGGTCGGAGCCGCTCGGTGGGTGGCTGTTGGGCGCATATGACAGTTTGGGCGGGCGGAGGCGCAAGCTGAAGACAATTGTCAGCCGGAAAGCACGGGACGGGGAGGAGGCGGCGGTGGAGGAGGAGGAGGGGAAGGAGGCGGTGGAGGAGGAGGGTGAGGCGGCATCTGCGAGGGCTGGCTGGGGGCGGGCAGCTGGGCGACAGAAGCGTGGAGGGGGTCGGCTGACTGAGTTTCTCGGTGACGACGAGCAGGAAGGCAGCGAGGAGGGTGGGTCGCCTGATCTGGACGGTGAGGCGTTGGTGGTGCGGTGCCAGGGGTGCTTGCTGGCGGTGCTTCCGCACATGACCGCGGCGCCTGCTGCTCCCGAGGACGCCGGGGGCTGGCGCTGGGGGCAGCACGGCAGGGACGGGGGCGTTGAGGAGGAGCAGCAGGGCGATGATGGCTTGAGAGCGGAGGGTGGGAGGGGCAGGCGGGAGGGAGGCGGGAGCGGCAGCGGCGAGGCTCATGAGCGATTGCTGCGGAGGGAGGCGCAGGCGGCGGCGTGTGCGTCCCTGGCAGCGCAGTGCGTGTGGGACGTGAGGGGGGGGCCGCCGCAGAGCGTTTCGTTCGCCGCCATCGGAATGGCCAGGGGCAGCTACATGGCGGCGGGCGGGGGGACGCTGCACCAGGGTGGCGAAAGGGAGACCATGTCTGGCACCACGGTGAGTGCGAGGCTCACCATGGTGCGACTGCTACATCACGACCCCTGCTTGGGCTATAATTATATGATATGTTTCATTTAGCTGCTGAGGCGCAGGCACGTGCAGGTCTCTAGCCCACGCAACGGACGCATGCGTTGCCACGCCATGCCACGTGTGCGCGTGCACGCACGCAGGGCCGCGCCTTTCAGCACCCGCTCAGCCGCCGCAGCAGCACCAGCAGCTTCGCCATGAGGCCCCTCATGCTCCCCCACGCCCGCAGCACCCGCCGTAGCGTCGACCTTTTCCCCTCCCTCACCACTTTAACCACCTTACCCACCTTGCCCACAGCAGCGGCTGCTCCAATCGCGTCCAGAGTTCAAAGGCGGCGAAGCTGGCTGAGCGTCAGCGGCGCCTCCGCCTCCACGCTCCTCGCTGCGCTCTCGATGGAGCTGCCGCCTGCACCGAGCGGCGCCTCGCCCGCCGCCTCCGCCTCCGCGCTAGTCGTCCCCCTCCCCACTTCGCCACCTGCTGCGCCAAGCCACTCGCTTCCTGCCGCTGCCCCCACCAGCCCTGCTGCGGTGGCCGGGGCAGCGCACGCACCGCCCGGCGCCACTTCTCCGGCTGCGGAAGCAAATGTCCCGACTCGCGCTGCGCCTGCTGCGCCCGCAGCCTCCGCCACCGCAACCGCCCTCGGCAGCAGCGCCGTGCAGCTGCTCCACGTGGATGTCAACGCCGCCACCGCAACAGCCAGCTCCAGCGGAGCTAAAAATGCACCCGCACTCCAGAGCCCCGGGGGCACCACGCCCTTCTTCGCCGCCAGCCAGTGCAAGGCCCATGGGCCCAAGGGTGCTGCGGTAGTCCCCTACATGTGCGGTGTCGGTAGTGCCACTGTTGCCAGCGGCGAGGTGCCGGGCGCGGCGCTTGGCGGCGGCGGCGGTGGTGCGGCGGGAAAAGGTTTTGAGGGGGCGGGAGAGCAATGGGAGGAGGGCAGAGCAGCAGACCAGCAAAAGGGAATTCCAAGGGCGCAGCAGCGGGAAAAGGGCAGAGCAGCAGACCAGCAGGAGGGAATTCCAAGGGCGCAGCAGCGGGAGGACGACGAGGAGGAAAGCATCAGGCTGTGGGCAGCGATACGCGTCGCCTCCCGCCGCCGCAGCACGATCGACAGGCTCGACAGCGACGCCATTGCCGCCGCCGCCGCCGCCGCTGCAGGCACCTTCCCAGCTGCTACCAGCACCGCCTCCGGCGGGCCCGGCACTGGGGCAGGCGCTAGGGTTACTAAGGGCGGGGTGAATGTGCCAAAGTGGGCCCGGCGACCCATGGCACAAAGCGGTGCCGTTGGCGGCAGCGGTGCGGCTGCCAAGCTCACTTCCCACGCGATAGACTTGCTGCCAGCCGCAGACTCGGAGACTTCGTTCCTGCTGGGCGACACGTTGACCTCCCAGCTGCCCACCTTTCTCCTCAACCGCAGCAACTCGCAGCTGCCCACCTCGCCCCGTGGTGGCCCTGCCTCACCACGCAAGCCCTCCACGCTCGCGGCCCCCAGCATCCCCACCCTAGCCCCCATGTCGCCCCGCAAAGCCCTAGGGTTTGCGACGATGCCGCCGCACTCCCCGCTGGCCGCCGCCGCCGCTGCCGCCGCCGCGCCCCGCCTGCCGCCCGCTTCACCGTACGAGCAGCAGGATGCCGCGTCGCGGAGAGGCAGCCTGGAGCTGCCGGGGCGACAGCAGACGAGCGCCGAGGTCTTAGGGTTTGTGAGGGCCACGCTGCCCATGCTGGGCAGCCCTGCCAGCGAGCTGGGGACCGCCAGGAAGCTGTGCGACCACCTGGCGGTGCTGGCGCAGGAACTGGGCGACTTGGAAGCGTCTGGGGCAGCAGCAACACCAGCAGCAGCAGCACCAGCACCACCAGTACCACCAGCACCACCAGCACCACCAGCACCACCAGTACCACCAGCACCAGCAGCAACGCCAGCAGTGGCGGCGCTGCCACGCCCGCACAACGTGCCCTGGCTTGAGCAGAGCGTCGCTAGGCCTGCCGCCGCCGCCGCTGTTGCTTTTTCTGCGCCGGGCAGCGACGTTGCTGGTGTGGGCTTGGGTGTGGGTGTAGGTGCAGGGGAGGGTGGTAGCACAATGGCCAGGGTGGGGTCGCATGCGGGCATGCTGCGTGCTGTCCTCGGGGAGGCGGCGGGTCGGATTGTGGGCATGATGGCAAGCGAGGAACGACTGGTGGGGGGTGAGGAGGGTGGTGGCGATGAGGGCAGGGCGAGCGGGGCACAGCAGCAGCAGCAGCAGGGCCAGCAGCAGCAGGGCCAGCCACAGCAGCAGCAGAGAGGGTTGTCGCGGCCGGCCTTGGGCCGCGCCCTCGCTCTGATGCAGGTGAGAGGAATGAACCTGGACTGGACTGGCCAGTGCAGCAGCCCTTGCTCGTTGCTTGCCTGTGGCAAAAACACCGCTACAAGTGCTGTTGTTCAGTACTGTTCAGGCTGTTTGCACGCCACCCTGCGCGTGTACGTGCCGCTCCTGCTCCACTGCTGGTCGTTGCCGTTGTCACCTGCAGGCGTGGACGGGCCTTGAGCCGGGCGCTGACGCTGACGACCTCGTGCTTGAAGCGTTCGAGGTGCTGGTGGAGGCGGGCGCGCTGCAGCAGGCGCTGCGCTCGGCCGCCACCGCACCGGACCTGCTGGGCAACAGGGCGTTCCAGGTGAGCACGCGCCTTCGTGCACCTCGGCACGTGATCTTAAAACACTGTGTCTGCTGCAGGTCGGGTGCCGCGCACGGAGCGGCGCTCACATCCGTTCTCAGGCACGCTGAAGTGCAGGTCAGAGAGTGTACCGTTTTGCCTGTGCTGTGCATCTTGCCTTCACGCAGGTGCAGTACGGGATGGCTGGGTGGCTGGCCCAGGCCGCCGCCTTCTGCACGCCGGCAAGCCAGGTGTGTAGTGTGCATGGCCACTGTCTGTGCTCACACCTTGAGGTACCACCTGCCCTGTGCTGGACTCTAGGTGCACTAGTTGCTTGGTGCACTGTGCTGCTGGCCCCTCACGCTGTGGCGTGGCAAAGCATGCTCATCATGTTTGCGCATGGTCGGCTCACTTGCTCACGAGCTTCAAGAGCAGCGCTGGGCATCTGGAAATTCCATCAGCAATCGGAACAGTCTGACTCGCTTTGTGCCCGCTGCTCTCCCTGCTACTACAGGACCGCTTGCTGCATGAGTGCCGCTTCCTCATGGGTGCGGCGGTGCGCGCGTACGCCGACCTGTGGCCTGAGCCGTGGTGCCGGCGCCTGGGGGCGCTGCTGCTCCACTGGCTCACGTACGCTGCCCTCAAGGTGACTGCTGCTGCTGCAGCGCACGCAACGGCGGCAGCTGCCTGTTTGCAACCGGGGCTTCAGTCCGCATCAACCAGGGCAGCACGGATCAGCAGCGAGGACAGATTAGGCACCAGCTGGCCAGAGGATGAGGACTGTTGGCTGCAAACCATGGTGCCCAGCAAGAGCCTTACAGCATTGCAAATCACGAGTCACGGTTGCCTGCGTGTGCGTGTGGTTGCGCAGGATGGCTCGCCGCTAATGGCCGCTGCTGAGCACGCTGTGGCGCTGGCGGCGCTGGTGGCAGAGCGTGGCCCTCCACCGGACGGTGGCGGCAACAGTGCTGCCGCACAGGCAGCGCACCTCCAAGCGGTGTGCCTGGTGCTGCTGCTGCTGCCGCCATCGCCTCTGCACACCCGTCACGGGCTCGGCGCGAGCGGCCCCGTCACCGGCCGCGCGCCGGCCCAAGGCACCCAAGGCAGCGCAACCGCAGGCCCTCCTGATGCAACGGCACCAGCCTTGGCAGAAGTGCGGCACGCGCTACAGGCGTGCGAAGCGGCGGAAGCGCTGGCCACGGCTCTCGACGGCGCGGGTGGAGGTGGGAGTGATGGCGGGTGGGCGGGGCAGGTGACAGGGAGGGACGCGGCGATGCAGCAGCTGCGGGCGGGCATGCTGGGTCAGCCTACGGGTGTGCCTGACCTGCGAGTCCGTCTGGTGGCGAGCCGGCGCCTGCTGCAGCTGTTTGCTGAACAGGGTGGTGGTGGGCAGGGTAACGGTGCAGGTGGGGAGGGGAGCGTGTTACGGCTGGCACGAGCGCTGGCCGGCAGCTGGGAGGCGACGAGTGCGGAGGAGGCCGTCAGCACGGCGTTGCAGCGTGTAGATCAGGCGCTGTTGTTGGGGTCGTAGATGCTTGGTCAGAACTGATGGACTTGTCGGAGCAGGTGTTGGCGGATGCGGACCCGTTGGTTGAACCGTTGTGAGCCGTTGCAGTGGCAAAACACTTTTTGACACAGGAGCAGACCGTTTGTTGGCGCTGGATGCCGAAGGGACGTTTGGTTAGCATTGGCTTGCCGCAGCTTTCTCGCCTGCTGCGCCGTGTGGACAGGTGGGCCTTGGGTGATCTTTGGACTGAGCTGGTGATCCTTTCCTCGCTGCTTGTCGTCGCTAGTTCCTTGGGCACAGCTGCTGGCGTCACACTATGCAAGAGATGTGCACGGAACAGCTGGCACATGGCGCACAGTGCCCCAGCAGCCTTTTGAAAAGGCACCAGCAGTGCTACTCAGCATGGCAGGATCCAGCAACGCTGCTGCGTGAAATCAGTCCGTGTAAGCCAGGCTACTCGTTATCGTCGTCATCAGAGTCGTCGCTGTCAGAGTCCCGCTGCTTGGCCGCGCCCTTCTTGCTGCCCTCCTCCTTCTTGGCCTTTTTGGACTCCTTCTTCGCCTTTTTCTTGTCCTTCTTCTCCTTCTTGTCCTTCTTCTTGTCCTGCAGTGAACGCAACAGCACCACCACATCATCACCCGGTCGCTGGTCATGAAGACTTGAGCATATGCGCGTGCACCGGCACCGTGTCACACTGCTTTGGTGCGCAAAGGTCAATTACGTGCACAGCGCCGTGGCGTTCGCCGCGCACGTTACTCTCGCACGTGCAGGCGCCTGGATCTGCTGCGACCCACTCGCACCTTGTCCTTCTTGTCCTTTTTGGACGACTTGTCAGTGCTCTTCTTGGACGAAGGCGATTGCTGCTGCTGCTGCGCTGGCTGCTGGGGTGTAGGCGCTCCCGCCTTCTCAACCGCTAACGCCGGCCGACCCACCACCACCTCCTCTTCATCCTCCTCTTCATCCTCCTCCTCCTCCTCCTCTCTTGACCGCTTCCCGCCCGCTGCTTGCTGCTGCTGCTGTTTCGCTTGCTGCGGTCGTTGCTGCTGCTGCTGTGCGCTGGGTGCCACCTGCCCTCCCCGCCCCGCCGACCCCGCTGCTTGCTGTCGTACCGGCTTCTCCTCCTCGACCTCCTCCTCCTCCTCCTCCTCTTCATCCTCATCGTCGCCGCCGTCAGCAGCAGCGCCCGGCTCCTTGGTCAGCACGATGTGCCGCTTGATGGGCAGCACCAGCGTCTTTGCGTCGTTGCCAGGCACCGAGCAGGTGGGCAGCACCACCACCACCTGGCGGTCCACACCGCCAACAGCGCTCACGCCGGGCGTCTCGTCCATCGCACGCCACCTTGCGCCCCCTGCGCTTGCGCCCAGCACACGGCAGCAGAGAGCAGCCTGAGCGATGTACCTCGTCTCCTGGTGCCCGAAGACAGCACTGCCCCACTGAGCGCCCTCATGAAGATGCGTGCTGATGCATGCTCAGAGATGCATGCTGTAGTGCGAGCTCAAGGGAATGGCGCACCGATACTGACGGTCTCGGTGGCGGCTGATGCCGCGCCGGCGGACGTGCCCGGCACATCAAGCTGCTTGCCCGCCAGGGACTGGATCGTCACCTGCAAGCATGAGCCACAATGGCCTCAAGCACCAGACGCTGTGGCTGCAAGGCTCCCAGGCATCGGCGGCAGAAGCGCCGGCGTCAGAAGCGCCCGGCGCACCTGCAGCGGCATCTGCACGAGCCACAGCTCGAGGTTGCTGCCGCCCTGCTGCTGCTGCTGCGCCGCGCGGAGCAGCAGGTCCTGCGCCGGCTTGGCGAGCTTTTGGGCCCGAGGAGGCAGGAACTGCGCCTCTGGCGGACCATCTCGCTGAGGCTGGGCCGGAGACGGCGCTGCTGCTGCTTTGTTCCCCTTTGCCATCTTGTGTCTGGCCTCACACTGTGTGTTGCCGAGTTGAGGGGCCACAGCACGGGGCGCACGGCGTGCACGAACTCCAAGCGGATCTCCAAACAGCTTGCAGCAGGTAGTGTGACACGAACATGCATGCAAGGCTAGTCGTTGTAGTTGTCGAGCCCCAGGTCCCGGAGTGCGGCGTAGCCCACGTCGACGCAGTTGCGTGGGTGCGCCTTCTTGGCGGCCCTGAGCAGCTGCTCTGCACCGGCGTCCAGGAAAAGCGCCCGGTTCTCCGTGTTGCGCACCACCATGTTGCGCAGGAGGATGGCGCCCTGCCGCTGCACGATGGAGGAGGTGGGGTTGTCGCGCATGCCCTGCAAAAGCCACTCCACCACGCCCGCCTGCGAGCAAGGAAGCGCAGGCGTGAGCATGATTGCTGGTCTTACGTGCGTGCTCTGCAGGCGCCGCATCAAGCTGTGCGCCGGCATCATGCTTGCAGCCGGCAAGCACGCTCGTGCACGCTGGCTCGACCACGAGGCGCAAACCAGGCAGGGCCAGTCAGGGTTGCACATCAGGCGCCCCAACTCACCGCCACGCACTGCGTCACCAACTCTGGCTGCCTGAGCGTCATGTTGGCCATCACGCCCAGCGCTGGCTCCAGCACCTCGGGGTCGTTAGGGTACGCCGCCTGCATGCACGAGGGCACAGCGCCACGTGGTCGTGCGCACGCATCAGCTGCTCACAAGGCCCAGCAGC
>QAXK01006472.1:0-11043 GCA_004335735.1 Chlorella sp. KRBP
CAACAGCAGCACACAACAGCAGCGCTTCTCCTCACCTTGGCGAAGCGGAAGTCGGCGCCGCGCTTGCAGGGGTGGGCAAAGATGATGCGCGAGGGGTGCACGCCCATCTTGAGCATCATCTCGACCTCCCCCTTGGAGGCGCAGTCAAAGCCCGTGCCCAGCGCGTTGAGCAGCTTGAGGATGCCCGGCTCGGGGTAGCACTTGACGGCGTAAAAGGGCGTCACGCGGGGCATGGCGGCGCGCCAGGCCTGCGGGAGCAGAATGGGGAGAGGAGGCACAACAGGGCGAGAGCGGCGGGTGAATAACGGCTGGAGTTGGCTGCCACAGCCTTGGCCCCCCACCACGGGGAGGAGAGGGGAGGCGGCATAGGAGGGGTGGTGGGGTCGCATCTCCCCCCGTGGGAGAGGGGCCGAAGGAGCTGCTGGGCGCCGAGGTAGGTTGCCACCGCCGTCCTGGGTGAGAGGTACGGACGTGTGCGCAGGGTGCGTGCTTTGAGAGGGGACGAGGGGGGAGGGGAGCACCACCGGGCGGCGGTGGAATGATTGGGGGGGAGGAAGGAGAGACACATTAGGGAGGGCTTGGTGGGGCGAGGCAAAGGGCGTACAGCAACACATCAAGGCAGGTAGACGGAGGCAGGCAGGCACATGAGGGCAGCGGGGCGCATTGGGTGTCTGCGCGGCACAGGTCTAGTTTGGGCTCAAAGCAACCACCCGCCCCGCAAACAGGCAATGGTGCAATCTGCAGCCCGGCGGCCAACCGGAGCCGCGACCCCACCGGCAGCGCACCGGCGCGCGCCAAACTGCCTTGCCTTTGTTACGGGCAAGGGAGCGTGCGCGCGCCGGCGGCCCGCACGGCGGCCACGGCCTGTGCTAACTGCAGTGCGCCCACTGTTCCGTTTGGGGACCGAAGTTGGTCCTTAGGCGGAGAAAAAAGGAAGGGAGAATGCAGATGGGGCACGTGCGGCGTGCGCGGAGCGTGCCGAGGTGTGCCTTGCTTGCAGTGCTGTGCGAGTGTGCGCGTGGTGCGAGCAGCAGCAGAGTCCCCTAGACACGGCCATGGACATGCGTGTGGCCTAGCGCCACCCCCACTCGAGCGCTGTCCCCGGTTCTGAGAAGAAGTGAGTGGGAGGCTCCGAAGAGGGTAAGGAGTGGAGTCGCCCTAGACAGGGGAGGGAGTTGGGAGGGGCCTAGCGCGTGCGAACGCGCACGCGCAAAACAGGGAGGAGGGGATCCGCCGGGAGTCATGCAGCGCGCGCAGGCAGGCACACAGTGTAGGGCCAGGGAGGGGCGCGTTTGTGCTTCAAGGCAACAAAGCGGCGGCGGGAGGGCACCTGCGGACAAGAAAGCAACTCAACTGTCCTGCCACGAACTGGAGAACGAGCGAGCAACCACGACTGCTGTCGGCACAGGCAAACCGTCGTCGTTAGCGGCAGCAATGGCTCACTTGTTGGAACGCTCTCGGCGACTGGCCCCCCGTCCCACCCCCATCCCCGACTACCGACTCCGCCGTACTTGCTCTCTTTCCTTCTTTGATGAGGACGGACGGGTGGATCATCCTAATGCAGTGATGATGATTGCGTGCGGTGCGAATGGTGTGGTGGTGTGCGTGCGTGCGTGGTGCGGGAGGGGAGAGGGTCAGGTTGGTGGACAGTGCGCGACATGGTGTAGCGTGGTTACCGGGTAGAGCGCGCCGCGCCGCCGCCGGGAGGGAGTTAAGCAGCCGCCCAATGGAAGGGAGGTGTGGCGCCGACCTTGTGGTTGTTGCGGGTGCGGGGGAGGAGAGGAGGAGGTGGTGATGCGGTGGTGGTGCTGGTTGGGGGGGAGGGGGGGCGCAGCGAGGCGTCGCGATCAGCACGTGGCGCGTGGCTGCTGCACAGAGAGCAGCGCAGCACGTGCGCGTGTGGAGGTGCGAGCTGCGGCGGCTGCACGTAGCCCCAGCCCAGCTGCCAGCCGGCGGGCGACCTTGGTGCGCGCCATGGTGCGCGCCTTGGTGCACGTGCGGTGGTGTGCGGTGTGCGGGAGGGCTCACCTGGCGCGTCGACCTTGGACCTCCCGCCAGGTGCAGACGGTCGCGTGGTAGCCAAGGTAGCCGCCGGGACGAAGCTGCTGCTGCTGCTGCTGCTGGTGGTGCTGCTGCGGCTGCCTGAGCCAACGTGCGGGATGCGGGAGGGGGGCAGAATGCAGCAAGGCAGGCGTGCATCAAGCAAGGGGGGCCTAGTCGTACTTGCCTCTCGCGCACGGCACCACCACGCAGGCCGCCCTGGCTTGCCGCCCCGCCGTGCCCCTCCCCGGAGGGGCGGGTCAACGTGGATGAGAGGGGGTGGGGAGGGGTCGGTCGGGCCACAAAAGGGGCAGGGGGCCCGCGCGTGTGTGCGCGTGGCGCGGTGCGGACGTGAGGGGGGAGAGAGAGCCACACACTGACTGCCACCCACCAACCCCCCTGACAGGGCCCCCAAGGGAGAGGACGCGCTTGCCGCTCCAGGCGACCAAGCTTGGTCGCGTCGGGGTGTCCGTTGTCCTGTCGGCCTGACGGCCTCCCCCGCATCACGGCGACACCGCGACCGCGGGGGAGCAGGCGCGAGTACGTACACAAGCCATTACCTTGTACATGCGCAGCACGTTGGCCAAGTCAATCACGTAGAACGTGTCGTCCAGCTGGTGGCGCACAATCTCCTTGCACGCCTTGTCAATCATGCCCTGCAGTCCGCCTGCGCAACGACAACAATGGGGCACGCAAGGCGGGGAGAGTCAGCTGATGACGTGCACCTGCTGCCAGGCAGCTGCAGGCCCATGCGTCACGCGTCACGTCAAGACGCTGCCTGCTGTGCACGCCCTCCCCACCAGCCCACGCACGCACCGCTGCGGACGTGCTCGACCTTGAGGTCGTGCAGCACGGCGGCCGCCGCCAGCTTGCCCGTAGCGCGCATCTGCCACGACCGCAGCAGGTGCCGGGCGTCCACCACTGCGGGGCCGCGGTCCACGGGCTGCACGTCGTTGTCCAGCTCCACCGTCTCCTGCGCCTCGACCTTCTGCTCCAGCATCGAGGCAATGCCCATCTGCGCAGCACCACACCCACACACGCAGCGTAGCAATGAGCACGTCATCCCCGAATCGTCGCGGAGGAGCCTGCCCTCTGCGGATCCAGTCGGCAGCTGGCCGTTCAGGATGCTCCCCGGCGCGGATCGAGACCCAGCCGGCCCGCGAGACGCACGACGACAGCGCGCGGGAGGAGAGCGGCCACGCCCCGAGCGCGCGCACTGAGCCGCCCTGGGCCTGCGCTCCGAGGCCTCCGACATCCCCGCCACTCACGTTTGCGCGGGCGGCCTCTGCGCGCCAGCTGTTCTTGGCGAGCGAGCCGGCGATGGGCGAGGAGCCGAAGAGCGCCTCCGGGAAGGCGTCGGCGGCGTGGGGGAGCGATCCGCAAGGGGCCATCGGCGCCTCAAGGCTGCCGTGCACTGGCCCCTGCGCCAGAACTTCAAGGCCAGCTGTGGGAGCGGGGGGAGCCATCACCTCGGTGGTAGTCGTGGAAGTGCTGTTCGAGCGAACGAGCCTGCGTGTGTGTGTTTGTGGCCAGTGGCGCAGGATGGATCCTCAAGTACTTGCGCGAGGTCACCGACCAATGGTCCGCGGCCTCCCTCGCAGCGCTGCCCCACCCCAGGCACACGGCAGGAAGCCGCCTGGAGGATGACGCTGCTGCTGCGGCTGAGGCGCAATGCTGCTGCTGGACGCGGCCTGTGGCTGGGGCGCAGCCGTCCTCCTGGCAAGTGCGCCTCGAAATCGCCCGGGCGCGCTGCTCTCCACACACGCTGGATGCTCTGCGCTGCGCCGCTGCTCAGGCTCATCTCCACTGCGCTCGCAGCCGCGAGATGCTGGCCAAGGACTCCGATGTAGTGCCTGTGCGAGCGTCCTGCGCTGCTCCCTGCCTGCGCTGGCTCTGCTGCCTCTGCCGAACGAGGCTGCTGGCTGCCAGGAGCACAGGCCTGAGCTCGCCACGCTGCCTGCTCCGCTGAGCTCCGCCGCTGCACGCTGCTGAGCTCCAGAGATCTTATTCCCTCCCTCAGAAGCACCTCCACACAGCTGGCGATGCCCTCCATCCGCTGTCGGAGGAGCTGCAGGCTGCGCGTGCCGAGGGCTGGCTGCCGCCCCCAGAGGCCCCTCGCCGCCTCACGCGTGGCCCGAGCGCGCACACCCACACAACAACAAAATCGCGCACCTGGACGTGGAAGAGAGCGAGCGTCCAAGCGTGGTGGTGCTTTGGACGAGCCTGGTGGCGAGACTGAGTGTACTCGCCAGCGTGCTCCGCTGCTGCTGCTGCGGGGGAGGAGGCGTGAGTGGTGGGGCGAGGGAGAGGAGAGCTTCCGCACGAGCGGCTGCTTAAATCGGCGCGGGGGCCGGGTCACACGAACGCGCTTGAGGCGCCGTTGGGATATAAGATTGTGGGGCTGCGCTGCCTGGTGGACTTTGCCTCCATCATCTGCATGGCAACCACCCGCACACACCTGAGCAGCGCAGCAAGCAGAGGGTGGGATGGTGCTTGAGATGAGGTAAGACACCCTGCCACTGCTCTGGATCCAGCTGCCATCGCTCCACGGCGGCGCACATCTCATCGCTCGCGCCACGCGTTGAGGGATGATGCCTGAGCTCTATTCACCCTGTGTGCCTCCCTCATTGTCCCTCAGAGGCTCCTGAAGCAGTTGCCACCAGGCTGTCGCGGCAGCGCCACCTGTCGGGGCGGACGCGCGCATGCGCAGACACAAAGCACACAGCAGCAGCAGCAACCACAGATGGCAACCTTGGCCATGCCAATGACCACGCCAGCGGCTGCTGGCCCCAGCACTGGTGCAGCTGCGAGCCGGCCTCCCGACCCAGAGGCGCTCATGCTGGCGAACGAGCACCTGCCGAGCCTGGACGCCATCACCATGCTCCCCACGCTCAAGGTGCGAGCAGCTGCGGCGAGAATGCTGTAAGCAGGCTCGAGCTGTCCATTTCGAGATCTGCTGCTCGAAGGCAGCAAGCTGCTCTCAGCAGCCTTGTGGTGAGCGGGAGCCACGGCGTGCCTGCTGACTGATGCTGCTGTGGACGCAGCTGGTGGACCTGACATGCAACCGCCTGACGACCATCGACCCGCGCATCCTAGCGCTCACAGGTGGGTGCAGCGCACACCAACAGGCTCAGCAGCCAGGTCGGCAAGCAGCAGCAGCAGCAGCAGCAGCAGCAGCAGGTCTCACCACGTTGACCCGCCGCCGCGCCAACATGTTGGGCGCAGGTCTGCTCACGTTCAGCATGCGGCAGAACCTGCTGACTGACATCGCGCCAGTGTCTACAGCGGCGTTCAAGGAGACAGTGGAGGACCTGGAGTTCAGAGACAACCAACTCACGCAGGCACGGCTCTGCTCTATAGGGGGGCTGGAGGGGGCCGTGCGCGGCTGCATGGCACCTGCACGGCACGGCACACACGCTTAACCAAACAGCAGCCCCGGCTGAGGGCACGCAGCAACAGCAGCGACAACACGCGAGATGGCGCAAGTTGCTCCGCTGCGCTTTGCATGGCTTTGCAGATCCCGGACCTGTCGGGCTTTGGCCACTTGACGCGACTCGAGTTCTCATACAACGAGGTGCGCGCTGGCCGGGGAATGCGTGCAGCAGGTGGCTGGCTTTGGGGGAGTGCGTGCAGCAGGTGACCCGGCTTTGAGGGAATATGCGTGCAGCAGGTGACCGGCTGTGAGTGAACACTGAGGACACAGCTGGCCCCTGCCAATCCTGCCAACCTCGCCTCCCAAGCGCCCCCTGTGCCTCTGCGCAGATCCGCTCCATGGACCCCCTGTCCAGCCTGCCGCCCAGCGTGCCGCTGGTGGAGCTGTACCTGGCGCAGAACAAGGTGCCCGCCATCACCACGGCCCTCTCAGCGCTCACAGCGCTCACGACGCTGGAGCTGGGCTCCAACCGGATACGCCAGGTGTGTTGTGTGAGCCGCAACGGTGGGCATGATGAGCCGCACAAGGGCCTGGTGGACTGGGAGCAGCCGTGGAGGCGGGCGGAGCAGGAGCTTGGCGCGGTGCGGGCGGGTCAGCAACGGCAGCGGCAGCAGCGCACGGTGGCAGGTTGTTCATCGGTACGCCCTCGTTCCACATCATGGGGCTGATGTTTGCAGATTGAGAACCTTGGCAGCCAGGTGTCACTCAAGGAGCTGTGGCTGGGACGCAACCGCATCGCCAAGATTGAAAACCTGTCGCACCTGGTCAACCTCAGGCGCATCTCCATCCAGGTGCGGCTGTGAGGGGGGACCACAGGGGGAACCACACAGGTGAGGGGTAGCAGGCACACGCCCTGCTGGTGGCGGCTTGCTGGTCAGTCAACGGTGTGGGCCTGCATGCTGGTGTGTGCATGGTGTCGTTGACGCCGGCGGTGCACCATGATGTGGTGATTGGCGCGGCGCAGAGCAACCGGCTGGAGAGCTGCCTGGGCCTGGAGGCGTGCGTCAGCCTGGAGGAGCTCTACCTGTCGCACAACGGCATCAAGCAGCTAGAGGTGAGCACGCGCTATTTGACCTCCTCCCAGCCCTCCGTTGCCAGAAGCCCCACACACCCCAGGAGGGCCTTGCCGCGGCCCTTTGTGCGCACATGACGCGTGTGCACAGCACCACTCACCATCGGTGTGATCACCTGTGCTACTGCTTTGCTTCGCGAAGGCTGCCTGGCAATCTTTGGAGACGGCTGCAGCATCATGACACCTGTCATGAATGCCATACTATGATGACAATGATGATCACCTGTCATCTCAGTCGCACTGTGTGACCTAAGTGCGAGTAGGATATGCCATGTGACCACGCGGCGCGCGCACGTGCTGTGCGCAGGGCCTGAGCACGCTGACTCAGCTCAAGATCCTGGACGTGAGCTCCAACCTCATCACCAAGGTGCAGGGCCTCGAGGGGCTCGCGCAGCTGGAGGACCTCTGGCTCAACGACAACGGTGAGCGACAACACACCTGCATGCATGCTGCACGCGAGGCGAGGGGGGTTGCATGCCACGCACGTTGTACGCGACGTATGGGGCAGGTGCATGCCCTGACTGTGATGGCTTGTGGAGCGGCTTGTGAGCTATCACGCCATGATTGCGCCCAGTGCGCCGGACGCGCCCAGAGTGCTGTGTGTTGAGGCTTCACACTTGGCAGCTGCCTCCAGCAAGCAGATGTACCACAGCTGCCATGTCATCATCGCATGGCCTTCACGACGGGCGTCATGATGCTGCAGCCGTCACCAAAGGTCGCCAGGCAGGCCTCGCCCAGAGCAAAGTTCACGCCAGTGCACGTTGCTTGATTGAGGCTGCGCCATTACATTGTGCCCTGTGCGCCGGACGCTGTGTGTTGAGCTGAACACACTTGGCAGCCGCCTCCGGCAAGCAGATGTCCCACAGCTGACTCTGGTGGTGGTGGTGGTCGTGTGTGTGTGCACGCAGGCATTGCCGACCTGGACGATGAGCTGGCCCTGGCACTGCAGCCCGTGGCCGCCTCGCTCACCACCATCTACCTCGAAAACAACCCAGCGGTGCGTGCTGCTGCTCCGCCACTGGTGGCGTTCCACGTGCGGCAGGGATGGTGTGGCGTGCTTGGCAGGCCTGGCTGCGCATCTTGAGGGCGCTGTGAGGGCATGCAACCTTGATCCTAGATAGCCTTGAGCACTGCTCGCTGTCGTGCTGACCAGGGGATGGTTATGTGAATGTGTGCGCCCACCCACACCCGCGCAGGCCAAGGCCCCGAGCTACAAGCTGCGCATGAAGCAGCTGCTGCCCAACCTCAAGCAGCTGGACGCCAGCTACCTCTGAGCTCAGCTGTGTGCGTGTGCCGCACCATGCCGGGAAGCAACCTAACGCCGCCGCGTCAGGGCGCATGTGCTTGGCGTCGAGTTGTTGCACTTTTCAATGTCGTCAAACTGCGTGGCATCGGCCGGCCAGCGATATGTACATGTGCATGGGAGCAAACGATTGAGCTCTCAACTGTTTCGTGGTGCACACTGCCGAGGCGTGCAAGTGGCGGAACATATGCACAAGCGAACCCTCCATCTGGCAGCTTCAACCGGACAGCCGCAACAACAACAACAACAACTCCACCTGGGAGTGTGGCGGCCAGCGCGCAGCTTCCATCACTGCGGCATGCACGGCGTTCCCTGGGGCAGGTGCAGCACGCTCTTGAGGTTCCTGGAGTCGACAAACACGTTGGCGTTGTTGGCCTGCTCCACGCTGCAGCCAAAGAACTTGACCAGCGTGCTGCGGAAGGCCACGCCGGGGCCCCGGTGGAGGTCCCCCAGCTCCACGCCCTCCTTGCCCTCGCAGCGCAGCCGCCGCACGCGCAGGTGGAAGGTGTGGCCGTCCACGTGCGGCCGGGCCGACGCCTCGACCAGCTGCGCCTCCTCCACCACGGCCAGCAGGTCCATGGGTTGGCCGCTGGAGCCGTCAGGCTGGAGGAAGATGTAGCTGCGCCCCGGGGGGATGCTGGCGGCGGCGTCATGGCCCCTGGGGATGCGTGCCATGAACTTGACCTTGAAGGTCTCTGGCAGGCTGTCCAGTATCCCCGTGTGGTAGGGTTGCGCGACCTCCTTGCGTTTGCGGCCGGGCCCGACGGCGTCCAGTAGGAAGGCGTTTGCGGTCGGGACGCCTGTGCCGACGCACCAGCGCAGCACGGCCACGCCGCCGGCGCCGTCCTGCGGTATGCATGACACGTGGTTGCGGGCAGTGCGAGGTGTGCGTGAGCTTGGATAATGGGTGCCGTTGCTATCGTGGCCGCTCTGCCCATCACACACACACAAACGGCGGCAGACACTGCTGATGCTCACCTGAGGCGCCTGTGATGTGGGCGGCCTGGCGGCAGTTGGGGTTGCTGCGGGCTGGCTCACTGTGGCGGCAGTGGGTGAGCAAGGGTGGAGGCCAGGCGCTGGCAGGACCGCACTGGCCCCGCTGCCGCTGTCAGGCTCTGGCTCCGCGGGAGGTGGTGCTGCACGACCACCGGTACCGCCGCCAGCGTGACCCGCCGTGCCCGTGCGCGTCTCCTCACCCGCGTCGCCCTGCACCTCCTCCTTCAACCGCTGCCACGCGGCCTGGACGCGCAGCGCCTGCATCCAGATGCCCTGGTGCTCCCCCGGCACGATGGCCTGGCATAGCACCCGCTCCTGCACAGTCACGCAAAGGCCGCACGCAGCACTCGAGCTGTGCACACACTGCGCAGGCATGCACGAGCCTGCTCAAACGCCTGCGCACCTGCTGCATCACGCAGTGCAGCAGCTCCACCAGGAGCTCATGCTGCTGGAGCGCCTCCTGGAGCACCTCCGTGCTGAGGCCGTCTACCGCCTGCAGCTGCGCGTCCTGCCCGGGCAGCAGAGCCTTGGCGCTGAGGCTATTCATGCTGTCAAGCTGCTGCCGATGCAACGTGAGCAGCTGCTGCAGTGATGCAGTGGAGGAGGAGGGCGCAGGTGCTGCAGCGGGGACCGGCGTCACGGTGATGCCCATCGTAGCGTCCTCCTCCTGCTGCCGCGGGCTTATGCTGCGCAGCAATACTGGATTCATGCGTGCTGGTAGGTTGAGGAGGCTGCTGCTGCAAGATTTTAAGGCCGGGGCGCGTGCAGGTGGAGACGAACGGGTCAGCGCCCAATGGAGCAAGCGTGCAGCTCTGGGTGCTGCTCTGCACGCACAGTCTTTTGCGTGAGGCTGCAATGCTCGCTCGTGTGTGCTCCTCCCCGCGGTCTTCATGGAAGGCGGCAAAGCCTTCGTCCCCCAAAAGGAGCCAGAATCGCACAGCCGCTCATTGCCAGCACACTGTGCACACACACACACACAGCAGCGCTCAGCAGCCGCCTGAACTCCTTGACCACCGCGCACGGGCATCCGCACGCGTGGTGGCCCGTTGGCCTGCTCACCCAGAGCCCACCCACATCGAAGCCCACAGCAGCGCACCTGCAGCAACATGTATCCCGCCATGAGCAACAAGCGGCCACGGCAGGAGGCGCCTGACTCCTCCTCCACGATGGCCATCCTGGAGCGGCAGCGCGACCTGGCCCGCAAGCACCTGCGCGCCGTGATCAAGGCATCGCACGATGAGGATGCTACTGTCGCCAACCTGCAGCAGGAGGAGCAGCAGCTGAGCGCCGAAGCCACGGCAGTGTGGGCCGGTCTGCGGTCCACGCTCAACGCCAGCGAGGGGGACGACGCGTTCGTGCGCGACACGGAGCGCGCCAGGGACCTCCGCAAGCGCAGCATTGCTGCCGCCAAGGAGCTGGAGAGCGCCACGCAGTCGCAGCACGAGCGCCGCACGCGAGACCTGCTTGTGGTGATCCAGCAGCAGGGCGTGGTCGCGGACCTGCTGCGCTACCTGGTGCTGCAGGTGAGCGGCGCATGCGATGTGTGCAGCAGTGGCGCTCTCAGGTGTGGGCAAGGCTCAGCGGCGCGGGCGATGCGTGTGCAGGAGCGTGTGCTGCGGCAAGGCCTGGACAAGGCGCAGAGCGACGCGGTGTGGGACCAGGTGCCTGAGACCAACGTGGCGTGGGACAAGCTCAGCGCTGAGCTGCAGGACACTACCGCCTCGGATCCGCTGGCGGGCCAGTGGGACGACGGCGCTGCAGTGGAGGAGGAGGAGGAGGAGGAGGAGGAGAGCGAGGTTTTGCCCACCATGGTGGTGGATGTGCCTGGCGGCGGTGCGGGTGCGGGTGGTGGCGGCGGGGGCGGCGGCGGCGGTGCGGGTGCGGGTGCGGGTGGCAGTGGCGGCAGCACGTCAGCAACCGTCATGATGCCTCGCCTTGGCGCACGCGTCATGGAGGCAGCGCTCCCTCCTGCATCCCCTGCACCCTTGGCAAGGCTTCCCGAGGTTGCTGCGCCAGTCCAGGTAAGGCTTTCTGCCTGGGCGCGATAGGACGCGAGCCACCCACTGGAGCTGGGTCTTGCATCTGTGGCCACACGATCCAACAGCTCACGCCTCCTCCCGGCACACTGTTGTTGTTGTTGTTGTTGTTGCATGCCTTCAGCCGGAGCGGCTGTTCGGTTTTAAGCGGGTAAATTGGGAA